>JAODFY010037105.1:0-12678 GCA_027580055.1 Paracaudina chilensis | reverse complement strand
TAAAATCGAGCTTGGTGATTACAGGTATATACATCGTTAAATTTCTTGGAACTGGACCACACATAAAGTCAATGGGATTGGCGTAATGACAATGTTGCATATACATCTCCCTGATCCATATATGACTGAAACGCTCATAATCATTCATAATACAACCCCTATGCTCTTATTACTAAATATAATCATGAAAACTCACCAGTCAATTATCATAAATCTTTATTTATATTGGGAAACGTCATTTCTTGCACAATGGAGTTGTTATGTCGCATTGGACGTGTCTCGTGCTCAAGGCAGCAGGCAGTCGAGTGCCCACGGTATCGAACAAGGGGAAGCAATACTATAAAAGAGCTACCCACATAGTGATATCGATCCAAGAAGCCAAAGTTTGCATCTAGACTAACGGCTTAATAACTGATGCTACTGGGTATAATGATAGAATAATGACAAATCACTCAATCTCAATCAATGAATAAGTAATCTGAGACTCTACAACCTGCAGTATCTATGGAATCATTGATATTCACCATAACCGCATCACTACAACAACATGCTATATAGATTGATTGGCAGGTGTTCATTGCAATGGGACTTGGTGGTGTTGGTTATGGATAAAGCATGCTGTAGAGCCTGCTGTAAGATTTGGACCTGCTGACCTTTTAATGATCCAAGATACTGGCCAGGGACCTGGGACATGTGCTGTATATTGACTGATGTTCATTGGGATGGGACTGTGTAGTGATGTGGAGAGAGCCTGCTATAAAACTGCTCTGACCTGGGACCTGCAGTGTATAGTTTGATTGGCTGGGGGTTATTATATTGGCCCTGTGGCACAGCTAAATGACTGTAGATCTGTACATGCTGGCCTCTAATAAACCAAGACCTGTTTTGGCATGGAATCTACTACTATAGTTTGATTGGCTGGTGGTTATTGCATTGGGCCTGTGGTGTGGATGAAGCACTCCACACAGTCCTGTACTGGCCCTGGGGTCTGCTCTGTGCTGACCTTGGATCTGTGCTATATAGTTTGATTGGCTGGTGGTTATTGGGTTGGTGTGGAGAAAGCACTCTGTAGAGCCTGCTGTAAGACTTGAACCTGCTGATGTGTGCTGCCATTGTCCACAATATTTTCATTTGTTAGTCATGTAATATAGAATTCACTATGCTTTTATGCAAAATTGTAAACATTTGATATGACCTGACCACAATAATAATCTAAGTGAGAATGAAAGAATGTGGTTAAAAATAAAATATCAACTAAAATATTGCAATTAGAAATGTTGCTGCAATCAAGCAGTGCGCTGTTATTTTGTTCCTGTCCACTTGTAATGAAAAACATTTTGTATTTTTTTATAATCTGGTGTTAAATATTTTAAAAAAAAGGACACAATAATTCAAATCAAATTAATATTATCTTGACCTTTGTGTGATACATTGCAACAATTCAACACAAGAAATGTACATGTGTAGGTGCATTCATAAGAAAAATGGGGAACAAAAACAAAGAAATGCATTTACATTCTTCTTAGGCACAAAATGGCAGCACCATTCTCTGTCTCTCAAACATGCATAGCTTGGAATGGAAACAATATTTTTCTATAAAGTTTCACAGATGTTTAACATATTTCATGAAGAAATATACTTTTGTTCTCCAATAAACAAAGACTTTTGGTGGTTCTGGTGAATAAAATATTAAAGTGTTAAAATTTACAATTATTGTGAAGATACTGACATTTTCTTTCATTAATGTCATCCAAAAACAATGTGACACATCTGCCAATCATGGCACACATAAAGCTATCAAATATGATGTTGAGCTGATTTACTAATACAACCAAACCAGTTATGAAGCAAAACAATAGGTCACAGGATCTACCTAAGGTGGGGCATCCACCAGTCCAATATGATCTTGATTTTTGAAAATAATAATTCTGTTAACATTTGTTTAATAATTTTACATTAAGCCACAGCCAATCATTAATATTCACGACTTGGACACAAAACATATGCTTAATTAACTTTAAAAGTACCCTCAATATCTCAATAACTTAAATGCTATTGTTATGGAACTGTTACCATTTTATGCACTGGACTATTAACATATCATCCACCAAACTTAATGGTTAATATGCATAATTACAATGACCATCCTTCCATCTTCATAAATCAATAGTATTTATGGGAATTGAGTTGATTTGGTGTATTTATATATTTAGTATATAACACTACAAAATATGAAGTTGATAAGACCATGTTGTGAAAATATTTAAACAAAGTTTTATATGCAACAAACCTTTCCTAAGATTCTAAATTTTCTCTTTACTGGTGTTTGATTTTATTTGCTGCTCATCTAGTGAGTTATTGATTGTTTTTCCATCCATATTATATTTCCATGTTATGTTCACAGGTCAATGCATAATTATAAACAACAATCATGGTTGATCATCATGAAACATGTCATATAACTCATTATACTTAAAATAGCATTTACTTTTCTCTATCATTGAAAAACACTTCTCTACTTCCAGAGGGAACTTAAATTTATAATTAAAATCATAGATATTTGGAATTTTATTTTCTTGTTTGCATTGAAAAATATAAAACTTTGCATGATATATCAAGAAATTGTAAAGGTGTTTCTGTCTGTTTCAGTAGTTTTTTTATATCCAAAATCTTCTTTAGCAAATACAAAACATTCTACAACAAGTGCCCAAGGGCACTATGGTTCCTTGCTTAGGGGGTATATGACAATGATAATTATATGTTTGGGCCCAAATGGTACAAATAATTGTGACCAAAATAATCGAGGGCAATCCATGTAGTTGCATATCTCATCACCTGTGTATCTAAAATAACCCCTGGTGACCTCCATATGACCTTCCAAATTTTCAGCACAAAATGTTAACTATATTTTCCAAGTTTCATGTAGATAAAACAATGTTTAGTAATTTGACCTCAAATGACCTCTCATATGACCATCAAAATTTTCAGCACTAAATGTTACCTATATGTACCAAGTTTAATGTAGATCCAAAAATGTTTAGTAATTTGACCTCAAATGACCTAACACATTCATGTTCTCAAACTCATACATATGCTAAGAGGTAGATCATTTTTCTGTATTTTTCACTGATCATAATACCCAAATTTTTTTTTTTTAAAATCAGTAGACTCCAGATCACAGGGTTTATACCCTCCCACACCCCAATATCTGAGGACTCCCCATTGACTCCAATTGTTTACAGTCAATGTGGAGTCATGACCCCCCTCCCCCAGGATGAAATTCCCAGGTGGTTGCATGATCATTCTGTGAATTCAGTGAATTTTCAAACACCCAAGGGGGATCAGACCCTGTCAGGGGGATCAGCCCCTGTCAGGGGGATCAAGTGAGTGTGGGTCCTTGTGTACTCGGGGGTCAAACCCCGCAATCGTGATCTCCCTTTCGGGATGGATCAGACCCAGCGAGGGTGCATTGCCTTCCATTCGACGCTGGTCTCACACCCATTCTCCAGTGTTGATGCATCCCTTGTGTTCTCAAGCGTGAACAAGGCTATAATCACTTCAGTTTCATGATATCACTAACCCATTGCTCGTGGGACTAGGCGAGGCAAACCAAACTAAGGTCCTAAATATCACAAGAAAAAAGATGTACAGTACAGTACTTTAATTAAATGGAAATGAAAATGAGAAATTATGAGTTTCTTCTCAACTCCTAGGGGACTGATCAACTTTAAGTAGTACGAGTGCAGGAAATCTGTGGTTTTCCACAAATTGAAAAGAGTGGAGGTGTTTGGAAAATTCAATATGACAGCTGCATCAAAGAGGGGGGGGGGGGGGTTACAATAAAACCAAGGCTGTCAGTTTGTATCGCACAGGTACAGTAAATGTTTGATATTACCATAAAAATACTAACCCATCACTGGTCTTTTCTACTTTGGACAGACTTCCATTCTCAGCTGTGAAGAGTTCCTGTACCTTTTGCTTGAACGGCTTGTTGACGGCGATCTCTAACTTGAACTTCTTGCCTTCGCTGCCACTGTTGGAGCAGATGACACTGGCTTCCTGGTCACCTGTAAACCGTAGAGTGATACATCAGATATATCTCTAAATGTCTTTTTTATAAGTTTAGTTTTAGTAGATCAATGGTCAGGAAGGACATTTGTCCTCATTAATGGCTCTTCACGACCACCGAGTGCTCAGATTAAAACTAGACACGCATGACCCCATCCTGCTCCTGTCATTTTAAAACTTCCCAATCCGAAAGACTTGAGTGTATCCCATTCTTTGATCACTAACTGAGAGTCTGGGGAGGTGGAAGCAACTTGTATAAAGGGAAGTGCTCAGCAAACACTTATTATAATTTACTGCCACAGGGTTCACAAGCCAATTCAAGTCAAATGGTTTTCCTGTGATCGATTCGCACCTTGCTCACTAACGCCAATCGACCGAATCTTTGTGCTTGATGCCACACATACAGTAGGGTACCTGTACTACAATCCTCGACAAAAATACATTGGACAAACCCTGCTCCCCGTATCAATGTTGCCGGTTTTGAACACATTTTGGTACAACACTGAATCGGGAAAGGGGGGCCGCGCTGATGGCAAAATTTAAAAAAGTCGGCTAGCTATTTACTATTTTGTCCAATCATTTTTGTCGAGGATTGTAGATTTGAATACCGGCATTCCAAACCTTACTCTATAATGGACTTTGTTGGTGGCTTTCAAAATCTTAGACCATGAAAGAAAACCCCTCAGGCCATTGGTTGAAAATACTACAAATATGTGATCCATTCCTTAAACAATATAAGGGACCTCTTGACTCTGTGCTTCAAAGAAAACAATTCAACAAGTGGTGAACACTGAACAGTATGGGGTGTTATCACAACAGACTGACACCAGAAGTGTCTGTTGGTTTAAATACAAATTGTTGTGATGTCCTTGAAATATGATATGTGTGGAATGTTTATATGGCTTAAGCTATCAATATGCACATTATGATGGTGTTTTGGGTGTGTTTGTTATGTAATATTATCTTTTAGGCTACATTGTGGATATATGATTATGCAGATGTCTTAATGCAGCCACTCTGTCAACTATGTACATGTATGTATGTAGCTTCACCATGCATCCATGCATCAGATACAAGTAACTTTCACCTTTCATCCGCTCAACCACTCAGAACATCTCCGCAGGTCCATAAGATTATTTTAACCGTGCATCTGTGCAGCTACTAAAATGTGAGATTACAAATGGCCCTGTATTCTGTAATAACTCCAATTACTCCCTTGCCTATGTTAGGCTTAGGCCTAGGCTAAGATTTAACAGTGTTCTACCATAATTTGGTCACTTTAACATCTTCAAGTACAAATCTAGAATATATACCGCAACAGTGAACTGCCTGCATGCCAATGTTACAAATGGTAATGGGCCCATCACTGTTTTTAGGCTATACCCGGAATGTGAAGATTGATGAGTGAAGTACTTATGTCACTGAATTTTGCAAACTACAGTAGTCTAGGCCTAAACTAATATAAATTATAAAATAAACACAAATAACAAGAAACATGGGATTACATTTTTGGTCGAGAACCTGTTCACTCCTTGGTAGCTTAAGTTTAGTCAATCAATTTTCTTGGCCAGTGCAAATGTTTGGGACACTTTCAATGCCAGATCTTCATTGATTGTGGTCAGCAAACAATGACAGCTTTGTTTATTTAAGGAAGCTTCTAGGCAAACATTATTGCAGAAAGGTGCCAGACAACAAGTAGGGTATAATACAATTGAACCACATTAACAGATTTGGCTAGAAAACTTTGGTATGGGGTAGTAGATTTGGCAGGGGGAGAAATTGTGTAATGTATTAATTGGAAGGGATAAAACTGGCAGTAAGTGTTGCCCTCGGGGGATCTATTAAAAAAAAAAATATATCTAAATTATGCCAAATATAACAACCTTGTATATATATTGGGAATTTACAATCTGGTTGGTGAGTGGTATGCCACCTCAAATAATAGGCCTTTATAAAAAGCAATAGCTATAGGCTATTGACTATTGACTATTCACCAAATATTATGCATTTTTCTGGGATTTTTTGTGGCATGTTTTTCTATCACCCATTACAGCCCTATCCCTGAGTTATAGGCCTAGGGCCCTAGGCACTAAATCGGGAACAGGTATTTGTACAGCGACTGTGCCAGTGCCTGCCAGTTCATTTTGCCTTCACCCTTCAAGGAGGGGTCTATCTAGTACTGTCATGACAACCAAACAAACATTTAATTGGTACTACCTCCAAATTCTAAAAGCTCACTCTGCATATGAGTGAATTGTGTACACAAACTTAAATTGGCTTTGCAAGCAGTTCACACCTCTCAGGAGGATTGTTAAGACTTCAAGTAATAATTTTCCATTCAAATTGCAAAACAAATGGTAATTTAAGAGGCAAGAACTTTGATTCCAATGATTTGGCAGTACACTCAGTACAGATCATACTGTAAACAAAAATGGACATTTTAAACATTTTGAGTAGGCCTAATGAAAACAAAATAATTCCAAGAAACTTACCAAAAGCAGAGATAAGCCAGTCATTGACTCCTCCCTTGACTGCATCATGAGCTGTATGCGGGGAGTAAACAGCAATCCTGTTCTCGATTGCCTTGACAATCATCCTCTCTTTCTCTGATTTCATTGTCAGTCGCTTCAGCGGTGAGAAGATCGGCGGATGGTATGACAAGATGAAGTTGCTGCCACCCTCAATGGCCTCATCCAACACCTCCTCTGTCAGGTCATTGGTCAAGAAGATTTTTCTTACTTCGAGGGGTGACGATGGTTCTACCAGCAAGCCTACATTATCCCAATCTTCCGCTAAGCTAAGAGGTGCAAAGTTCTCCAATTTCTTCACCAATGTGTCAAGACCCACTGCCCCATCTGGAGAGGGCAGGGGCTCTGGTTCCGGCTGAACTTCTGGTTCCGGTTTTGCCGGAGCTGCCTCCTCTGCTTCGGGCTCTGCCTCAGCAACAGGTTCTTCGTCCTCCTTGCTTACATCTCCATTCTCTTGTGAGGCACATTCCGCTGCAACACTTTCTCCATCGACATTATCTGAACCTACTGAATCAGGTCTGGTAGTGTCAGGGCTAGGGGGTTCTTCTTCTTCGCCACCATTGGCAAGTTTTGCCTCTTCTTTCACTTTTTCCTCCTCTTCTTGTGCTTTCTTATGTTTCCGATTTTTTCCAAGAATTAAATTCCTGACCGAATCTGATCTCTTCTTTCCTTTCAGAGCGGGCATCGTTTTTATGAAAGTTAAATTCCGTATAAATGGGTTATCTCCAAATCTGAAATGTTTTGATGCACCTATTTGTGACACACTGCGCAATGCTGTACAGTTCCTACACGAATCAACTCTGCTATGCTTTACTGTTGTTGTTGCCCTTTCCACTGAAGGCTGTGTACCTGGTATTCGTTGAACTGCGTAAATTAGCGAGGAGAATTTTGCTGTTGGCGGTAGTAAATAATTTCCTCTGTAAGCAATAAAACTACGTCCAATCAGTTTCCCTGTCAACAATTCGACATTTGCTGCCAACATCTGAAAGAAAATGTGTTGAAAACAGTGAAGAGAAATGCGATTGTTAAGCGAATTACGTTCTCTCGAAACTAAATCGTCGTGAATATTTTCGATTCTGCAACAAAGGGCGCATGGAAATATGTCACAATTCATTAGGCCTTGAATAGATTGTTTTTCTCATATCTTTGGCTATCATGTAGGCCATGCCATTGAGCGATTCAATTTTTTTAAAAACTTTCCCTTTCTCTTTTCTCTGTATTGTATATCGGTATTTTATTTCTGAACTTTTAGGTTTTAAAAAGAAGGTTCCGACGTTTCATCTCATGTTATTCGCAGGAGGGATCGACAAGCTATTATAGTATGTAAAGACTAAAGAGCATGGCAGAAATTTAACTAGAGACATTTTAAAAGGGGTATTTTAAATGATTATCGAAATATTGCCTCCGTATCCGCAATATTTCTTCTCATTCAGCCAATTTACGGCGCATTAGCCTTTAGATATTTTTTTTTTGTAACATGCATGTGCCACTCATTAATTGTACGCCTCACAAAAAATTAAAACTGACATATTAACTTAAAAATATACAGGATAAGACTTGATTCCACATCCGGGGAGCAGAAAAGAATGTTCGGTTGTGGGCAGATGTGAGTGCTCTGATGGATGTGACTCGTGTGATGTCAGCAGCCGAACGTAGGTTAGCACGTGGCGGTTGATATAGAGCGAGGCTGGACGACAAATAGCCTGGTGCTGCTCCTGAGAGACACTTGAACACTGTAACTAAGATCTTAAATGTTATTCTCTCTTTTACTGGTAACCAATGTAGCTGTTGAAGACAAGGAGATACATGCTCATATTTGGTAGCACCGCAATTAACTTGGCTGCCCAGATCTGGACACGTTGCAGGCGTTGAATGTCTGAGATATTGGAACCGAGGAGCAATGCATTGCCATGATCCAATCTGGTTAAATCAGAGCACGAATGATTAGGTGACACGTATCAAAGTCAAGATATTTCTTGCCACACAATGCTTTTTGATTCCTTGCAGAAGCAATCTATGTAGTAACATTGGCATGTGTTTGTGTGTGTGCCATCATGCTAGTAATCCGGCTACCCCAATAGGCCTGGGAATAGTGGATGAGTATGTATGCTTGTATTAGGTCAGCCACATTGAGTAGGTGAACCTTTCATTTTATAAGATGTCAAAGATCATTTGAGGTCTAACATATTAATTTTCTAAGTCTAACATTGTAAGTCTAAAAATGCTTTTCATTGTATTAAAGACATCTTCCCATCCTCCTCTTTATCAGATCATTTCTTGGATAAGAGCGGCGAGGTCCGCCTCCACTCCGAGAGCAACCTTCCTCAGGATTATGATGTCATCGTTGAGAAATGATTTTAAATTCATCGATGATAGAAGACCAACAGGGAATGAAAAAATATTCCACATTCATTGATGATAACAGACCAACAGGGAATAAAACAATATTCCACATTTGAGAAAGCAATGTTTTAGGGGATGATTGATCATTAAATTGAAAAAATGAAAAACACTACTGGTGGATTCCACTAGAGGTATAATTCAGTCTTTAGATAGTTTGCCAGTTTAAATTTAAAGTGTGTTTTCTTTTAAGCTTCTCAAATCTTGCAATGTTTTTTTTAATGTTTTGTTGTATTTACTTCCTCTAAGATTCTATTTCAATAAATAGAAAATTTAAAGGAAACAAGAAACACTACTCCAGCAGTCATGATCAAAATGAAAAAAAATGCTCCTCCTGACACAGTGTGCATCTGTGACATCTAAAATTGTTGGCAGATGGTTAATTAAAATATTCAAATGAAGAAAATTTCAAATTGATTCATCTACATATGCTAATGGTGAAGGGCTTCCAGCATTATTTGTGGTTATATTCCTTTGCTTTATCAAAATTTAGTTTTTCGACTAATCAATTGTTTTATCTGATGTTTTATCCAATGAAGGACAGTTCTGACAGCGATCATTGTATATGAATAAATTTAGTTATTCAATATTTACAACTAATTTATTATATTCATTTTATAGTAATTTAGTTTATTTCCAAATTATTCATAATCTCATAATGTTACAATGCTAAAGGTCTTTCAAAAAATCACACAATGTAGATTGGGATTATTTTTTTACCTATTATTCTTTAAATTAACATTCTAAAAAGTTTTGTATGATTGCTGGTTCCTTTGTATGATTGATATGTTCCTTTGATGTGAATGGTTTGACTGTGGGAGTTTCCTTAAACTAGCTTGAACCACACCATTTCATCTTTTACTTTGGTGTTTGTGAATTTATTATTGAATAGAAACATGCTTTGTTTTTAAATTTATTTTGTATCAAAATATTTTTTTGTTGTGGGCGAATAAGTAGTTTAGTTGATGCCTTTATACATAATATACATACTGATCTTATTATGAACCATTTTAGTAATTTGCTCTCTAGGAGGCTACAGATTTGTACTATTACCTGATAACATCAAACCCTAAAAATTTGTTCAAAACTGCAGTGATTACCAAGTTTTGTCTAGTCTTGCATTTTGCAAGTATCGTAGCGTAGTTTATATATATATGGCTTCATCAGTTAATTTCATTATATCTGCCTCTCCACAACAGTTACCATTCTTAACAATAAATATATAATATTAAAACAACAATAATAATTAATACAAAGCAGGGCTTGATTTTAGTGGTTGTATTCCAAGACTTGTAAAATATATGCAGGATGACCAGCATTACTCAGGTTGTCCCACGGACAACTAGCTCGCAGTGACCAAAAAAATGTTTGATAAAAACAATTCTTCCGATCTTTCTTCTGTAATGCGCAGGCTTTAGCCTATGGGTTCTTATGTGGCTGCCCCTTTGCGGCTTGCACCGTGCATTAAAATGTCCCACAGAATATTTGAGGAGTCTAAAAAGTTCAATAAGAAAACAAATTATTTTATTAAATTGGTCCTCGACCCAAAACACTTGAGAAGCCTAGCTATAGCTAAACAGCACAGACCATTTACCTGTCTCTTGAGGATAAATCTCAGAATCTTATTTAATGAATGTTTGTTTAGTACAGACATTTTTTACATACATACATTTTGTTTGCATGGATTTATTTTTTGTCTTTGATCAAGAGTTGGGCTAAGTTTTTTAAAGTTCTTTCTGACAACAAATTTGAGCCCTGCGAAGCATGCAAGAAGGGTGCCAGCATGGGACAGTGTGGGACGGTGTGTCATATGAAGAGCTGTGTAAATCAGCCAGCATGGGACAGTGTGGGATGGTGTGTCATATGAAGAGCTGTGTAAATCAGCCAGCATGGGACAGTGTGGGCCCTTGTGTCATATGAAGAGCTATGTAAACCATGTATAACATCTGTCCTTTTTGACATAGCATAAGAGGTGTGTCGTTACAGTTCGTCTGTGAATTGACCAGTGTACAGAACCCACATTCTTTGCTGATTAATAAACTCTGCCAGTTAAATATCTACTATAAATGATTCTGATTTAATTTAGTTCTGTTTTGTATATATCATTAAAAAATACAATGGAGATACAAAGATATGCTGAGAAATTATTTTTTATGGAAATTTGTGAATAATAGAGCCACTTTTGCATCAAAATAAATTAATGTATAAAAATCCCTCATCTGCCATGCCAAATATCATCAGCCCACAAAAACCTCAAAATTTCAGTACTCCCCACCCCATTTGTTTGGCACTACCATGGGTTGAATGGGTTGTGGCTGAGTGCCTGTGATTTTTGTTGGGTCATGCATGGTTTACAAAAGGTTGCCAACCACTGCTGTATCTATTCACCAAAATTGTAAATCCTAACACTTTAAGATTTGATGGCATCAGAACCACTAAACATCTATTTTATGCTTTATTGGATTCATAAAATATTAATGGTTGCTATAATTTTTCAAGTGTAATCAACATTTATAACAATTAATTTCTTAGTCCCTTCTATTTTCTCTACTTTTTGATTCCTTGCCTTGGCCGCAAGGAATGTATGCAATCATGTGTGTGTGTGTATGTGTGTGGGAAAAAAGTTTGCGGCCGCAACTCTTAAACCGCTATGCCGGTGAAGGTCAAACTTGGTAGATTGGTGCACCATGGTGTGAACTTGTGCATACCGTTAAAATTAAAGGTCACAGGTCAAAGGTCAATTTAAGTCAAATGTTATATCTGCTCTATTCCTTAATCTTAAATGGTTTATTTTCATGAAACCTTCACATATATATTTAGTATACATAATTTTACCAGAAAATCATGTTTATTTGTGACTTCGGTCATGTGACATCGGGTCAGGGGACAAAGTCATATTTTCCACTAAAAACCTTGCATCCTCAACTCCTAAACCGCTTTGCCAGTTAAGGACAAATTTGGTAGGTCAAAAAGGTCAGAGGTCAAATTAAGGAAAATCTTCATTCTGCTCTATCCCTTAATCTAAAACGGTTATTTTCATGAAACCTTCACATATATAACATCTAAACAGCCTTCACAAAAAAATCATGTTAATTAGCAATTGTGACTAAGCATCATACATTTTGAAGGTCATTTGGAGGTCATCAGGGGTCAATTGTGGTCAAATTACTACACATCGTTTGATTCACATGAAACTTGGTACATGTGGTCAACATTTCATGCCTAAAATTTTGAAGGTCATTTGTAGGTCATCGGGGTCAATCGAGGTCAAATTACTAAACATTGTTTGATTCACATGAAATTTGGTACATGTGGTCAATATTTGAGTGCCGAAAATTTGGAAGGTCATTTGGAGGTTATCTGGTCAATTCAGGTCAAATTACTAAACATTGTTTGATTCACATTAGGCTATTCGATTGAAAGGCTACATGGGGAGCGTGGCCTATCAATAGAGTGTCCGACTGGCTTTCCGGAGGTCCAGGGTTCGAATCTCGAACCGGCCTCTATAGACTTCTCTGTCGAAGCTGTACTGCAGTTGTCGATGGGGGTTGTCCGCTTCAGGTTGTTTGGCAAGGCTGTTGCACAGTGGTGATGGACAAGTTGTCTCCACCTCTCCAAACTTTGAGAAAGTGGTCAAAGTATGGGGTACACTCACGTCCATCGGATGAGGACGTTAAATGGC
>JAODFY010036994.1:0-12680 GCA_027580055.1 Paracaudina chilensis | reverse complement strand
GTAAAAATGATGATGACCACAGCTTATTTTTAAATGATGATGATTACAGCTTATTTGGAAAATGTATTTTATCGATGAGAACTGAAAAGTCCTGCCAAATAGTAAACTGTACAAAAATATGTTGTAGGACATAAAAAATGGTAACTAGTGAAGATCCCATATTTCGACTATGTTTATTAATTTTAATACTAAGAAGGGGAAGTCCCTTCAAGTGTGATGTCACAACCTTACAACATTAAAAATTTGTTTATTATTCTTTGTTTTACCTTTTCTAATTGAAACAGTGAAATTGGAAGCTTTTCATGCCAAAGTTTCTGTAATAATACATATTTTGTTACATGTGAAAAACACTGTGAAACAGGTAATGATATAATAAAGTATAAGATTATAAATTATAACATTTTTGTGAGAATGTCAGGTTTTAGGTCACAAAATATGTGATGGCGCTTTTCTCTTTTAACAAAAGGTAAAATTTCATAACGTGATAAATATATATTGGGAAATGTTATAAATATAATTTTTGTAGAATGAAGAATACGTGATGAACTACGTGATGTGCTACACATTTAATATGTTCTACACCATGACTAATTCCGCACAGTTTTTTTCATGGAGATCTGAGCTATTTCGGCCAAAAATAGAAAATTTGTGAACTTTGTCGTACTTTTTGCTTATAAACACGCCATGTCGACTATACATGAACACATCAAGTTCATACTTGGTATTTATTTCCCCCTATGGTGAGTACACGATCGTTAATTTTGGGGAAAGGGTCAGCGATCCTATGTTGACCTCAGGTGACCTCAGATGATACCAAGTATGAACTTGATCAGACCAGGCACGGTCGACTTGGTCAGATTTGGTATATATATATATATATTATATATATATGTATATGCTTTGTATATATGCTTTGTATATGTTTGGTATATATAATGTGATATATATGTATCTCATAAGGTGTATATGGTCCCTGTAGATTATAGTGCAGCATAGTGTTAGTGATCTGGCAACATTCGTGACCTCGCAATTGCACATTGCATCTAGAAGCTTTTCTTTTTAATTTAATTAGTGACTTTTCTTCAAATATATTACCTATAGAATCTCGAATCTCCGAGCAACAATTGCTGCACATGGTCATTCAAGAAAAAACATGAAAAATGTAAAATGATGACATGACAATCGTTGCCATATCCTCTTTACTAAAATTAATATTTGAAGCGATTTTGAAAATTAATATTTCAACAACCAGACATGCTATTGTAAAGGGAAACTACACTCGATTGTGAAATTCCCATTACAATAGCATGCTTGCTTGTTGAAATATTGATTTTCGAAATCGCTTTTAAATATAAGATTTACTGTTATAGTGTACGTGCGCCACCATATTGATGTTTACGTATTATCATAATAATGGTTCATGTGTGTATGTTTCGGATGATGTAATCATGTTTTTTTACTTATCCAATAGGAAATTAGGCGCAAGTGATCATTCATTTTAGAGCGTAAAACTTGTGATATTCATTACAATGTTATTGTTATGTCAACGCATATTATAACAGAGTCTATATGTTTGTAAACAATAAAACCTTGTATTCGAAGGTCTTAAAAAATAAAGAGCATCATTTCTTAATAACGCAATTATGATTCTTTCCTGGAACAAGCCTGACTAGGGATTCATAGAAGTACATTCTATGACGACAGATGGGAGGGTAACATATTGATTGCAACACACTGACGTTGAGAGTGTACTTTTGTCTGACTAAAGCGACTCCATGCTTAGTATATTAAATATATTATCAGATAATACGGATGCTATCTATTCTGTTCCTAGCGGTATGGTTACTATGGAAGTACGATGAATGCTGAATGTTCATGTTATTATTTGTGTTTGATGCATTTTTTTTCTTACTGATAGCCGAAAAATTGTTAGGAATATTAGTCATCGTTTGGGTGTTATTATCTCATCGCCCCGAAGGGGCAGATGAGATATTGTAATTGATTTGCCATTAGACCTATAAACATTATTGCCTATCACCATATCAAAGGTTGCCATGGAAATGGTCGGGCGAGTAGCGACCATCAAGGTGTACCCTATGGTGAAGTTTTTATGGGTACAGTGGGGTCCAGTAAGGCTTACTTAAAAAATACACACACAAAAATTTCCGTGTGTGCACACTTTGGTGTTTTTTTTAATGTTTTTTTTCGGATATAACTAAAAAAACGAATGGCGGATTACTTTCAAGTTTGGTGGAGAGGTATTTCTCTTTATCAAACTTCAATTTCGGTATATCAGTAAGCCAGGACATAAGCTAGCATCACATGTGAACAATTTCTTTAAGATAGTAAAAATGTGGAAATTTTGTGGGAAAATCTTTCTTTTTGGTCAATATTTGGGGGATATGTGTAAGGTCATTTGGAGGTCATCAGGGGGAATTTGAGGTCACATTATCAAACTGCTTTGGATTCACATGTAGCTTGGCACATATAGTCAACATATTTAATTGGGCCAATAACTATGCAAACTAATGCAAGCTAAATATACATTTTGAGAACAAAATATAGCATTGAAAATTATTTTGTCTCTTCACATTAGGCTATTCGATTTAAAAGCTACATAACTTTGCCAAGTTTCTGCACTTTATTTTAATTGTCTAAAATTATTGGGGATTTTTGCACATGATTTGGCGATGAGATCAGCAACTCCGTGGATTGCCCACTTGGTTTTTTTTATTTTGCACATGTGCATTGTTGTTTTTGGTAGTTAATAAACTAATTCTACGGGTAACATATTTATCAAATCTGTTTAAACAAATATTGTTTTTTTTTGTTTTTTTATTGACAAAAATCATAAGGTATAAATGAAATGGGTTAATCAACGGTCAGCGTGGGTTTATCTATAGGATAATGCACAATTCGGAAGTTACTGCAAGCGGAGGTTAATGCACGAGGGCGTAGCTGTTTTGGTTGTTAATAAACTAATTCTACGGGGTAACATTATGCTATAGATAAACCCACGCTGACCTTTGAGTAACTCCTAATAAATGAGCGCTGCTCTTTGCGGCCAGAGACCTACGTATGTGCAGGTCATATTAGTTGACCAGGTAAGGTGTTACAAATTATGTATTAAGCATACATGTAATAGTTATTAATTATTATTCCTACATTATACATGTTATAATCTAACCTGACAAATCAGGTAAAACCACTTAATGACCCAGAAACCGCGGTAGTAAACAATCTAACACATTTACCCAAGGACACTTACCAGCTGCCGCAACGATTCGGAAGGGAATTCGGTAGGAATTATCGTCTGTATTTGGATTACACACCTTAATTAACCACTTGACCCTAACTACTTGACCGTATATACACTTGAAAACGACGCACTTAATTGTAACACTTGACACGTAGTAAAGTTCCGATTGCTCATTAAGGCCCAGTCTTATTGTTGGAATCTGAAAATATGAGACTTACTATATGACATTACATTATTTTCAAATTTTCTGTTGTTTGGTAAACGTGGCATATTATCACTGTAGAGACTACGTGGTACTTAAAATATAACTTACCAGACTATTGGGCAATCTATACATCGGAAGAAGATGAATTAATAATTGGACCAATTCGATGTCGTTTTAGTTATGCCACATATAGCTTTGTACCGTATCATGCATGATATCTTTAAGAATACCTACATTAAAAATATTCTTGTTATTTTTGTTAAAGCTTGTTCATGTTTGCCCTTCCTTTGAATAAAACAATAAGGCGACGGCCAAAAAGTACTCGCACTCATATAGGGACGAGAAACATGTTTTCTATTTACGGGCCTGTAACGACCTGTACACAAAATAGCACAAAGTAGTACTCGAAACTGCTCAAGATAATAGAGCATACATGGTTATTACATTACAAAACAGTACCTATATAACCTGCCATACCATTACTGGTTGGTTACAACACTACTGGTCGTCGATATTTATTACATTACTGGTCGTCGTTACATTATTAACAAAGGTTGCATTACTGATCGATATAACATTACTGGTCGGTATGATTACATTACTGACGGGTATTATATTACAGGTTAATTATTACATTACTGGTCGTAACAGGGCCTCGGCCGTTTGTTCATTTCATAGTGATTTAAGTAGGTCGTTGCCTTGCGGTTTGCACCTACTCTATAGTGCACTCTTAGTGTAGGTGTAAGTTTTAATGTACGACAGTACGATGACATTATATACATGAATATTCTAAAGTAAACGAGTTCAATTTCCAGACTCTAGTACGATGCATTATACATGAATATTCTAAAGATAAGATTCTGTTAATGTTTTATTCCGTTAGTGTTTTATTGTGTAAGCTGGTCGTCTCCGAGTCGTCTTCCGAACACGAATAGGGTAATTTCCATAGACAGTATATGCACCCGGGTAATCACCCTGTCGTTAATTATTATCAATCAATATTACAAATCTCTCGCTACGCGCCTGATAATAGGAATAGTCTAGTGAAAATGAAACGTTTTGTAATTGTATTGATCCATGCATAGCAACCGTGTATCGATGTCATAATTGGCAAATGTTTAGTTCATTAAAAACAAATCCGCAATTAATTCGCTTCTCATAACAAATTAAATTTAATTAAGAATGTTTTTTATTGTACGTCCACTCTATGATCGAAAGCAGTAGAAGGTTGAACTATACAATGCAAACATAGTAGGCCTACACTGAAACTGAAAACAAGCTATCAAAAACACATTGGCTAATTTAAAGCAATAACCAGGGTTTACTTTCAACTGTTTTGTCATCATTATACTACACCATAATGCATATCTGTGAAATGAAATAAAAGATTCACAATTTGCAACAAAACTTACCGATATTTTTCAAGCTACATGCGCGTTTCACTGCAAACCCCAAACCATATCCAATCAAAACTGTTGGAACACTGGCAACAGCAACGTCAATAATTACCGTTATCGCTCTCCAAGTTAATAAGGAAGACGCCCAGAACAATGTTTTGGTACCAATTACCTAGTAAGTAAGCTATTAATCGCTTAACATAATAAAGCATAATATAATATATCATAGTATAGGTAGCATAAAACAGTGTAGTAAAGTAAAATACGGTAAAATACGAATATCGGTATCATTTGAAATAATGTCACACAGTATAACATAGTATAGAATCATTGTCGTATAGCATAACATAGGGTAACACTGATGTGGTCTGTAACATGTGACAACCTTACCATTATAAATTATTATATATATATGCAAATTAAAGTAATACATATTTGATAAGCTTGAATGAGATGTGTTTTATTATTTATACATTTGTTTCAATTCACGCAAGGAAATATAAATTTCCTGGAAGTCTCCAGTAAATAAAAATAATTTCCCCACATGACCTCTCTCTGGTGGATGATTATAATGTTCTCATGGCTTTCATCATTACCGCAATGGAATCTCAACGATGACGTTCCCATGGTTTTCATCATTAGACCTACCGCAATGGAATGATGATTACATTGTTCTAATGGTTTTCATCATTACCGCAATGATATGATGATTATATTGTTCTAATGGTTTTCATCATTACCGCAATGGTTCTTATAGCCTTAAAGGTATCACCCGAGTTTATTTGGAACTAAAAATCGCTAGAAAAATACAATCAAATTCTTCTCGATAATTGCTATCTGGTATAAAGTAAACGTCAATCTCATTGGCTGTTTTTAAAATGCTCTTGTTTTTCTTGTTTTTTTTTTGTGACAATTACTCATTTACGTATATAATTTGTTGCCGAACAAAACACAGAAATTACCTTAAATTCTCGCCAATTGATGTAACAATTGGCAAAATGACAGTCAACAGTTATATGGCGGAATTTCAAGTAATAAATTGAAATGTACGGTTGAGTCGCTTATCACAGCTAGTGGCGTCGCCAAGGGGGTGGGGCTATTTGTTCCAATAAAAAATGCACTGCTTTGATTACACTCTCAAGCAAAATCACATTGAACAAAAATGACAGGGGAACGAAGTTTGTACAACGTCATTTCTATTTGGGGGTGCGGGGAGGGCAGGGGTCAGTCTGCCACCCAAATTTCCAGTGGACTCGAGATTTGGGCAGGCATCACGAAAATTTCGCAGTAGGCAATAGCGTGCCCGAATTTATCTCTAAATTTTGCCCGTAAACAAAATCAATTGACAGCATTTAATAGTGTTATAAATTTTGTGACGTCACAAAATATCAAGACAATTTCGGGAACTTTATTGAAGAACAACAATATGCAGTAAACTTGCCCGATGTTTTTTTCTTAATTCGGCCCGAAAATTCAATGAGAAGCACCAATTTCACTGCCTGTTTTGGGATAGCTACATAGGCATACGAGGCAGGATTCGGGCAGAATTTTTTGCATGTTGTTTTAATAGGGCCTATCCCGCAGGTAGTAGCATGCCCGAATCTCTCGACATTTTGTCGGAAAAAATATGTGAAGTGCTGCAATCCTGAACCTAACCAGGGGCCCTTCGCATCCCCTGAACCCCAGGTGTGCGACTCGCGATTCACGCTCAAAGCCGCCTTCAGCGGCAGAGTCTGTCATCTGCAGTGCCCCCATGTGATGTCATGGTGCCCCTCAGTCCCCCCCATAATGAAGTCTGGTGACGCCACTGATCACAGCTAGATAAGATTGTTGTATAACTAATTTGGTTAAAATGGGAGTATGGCTATTAATTAGACTACCGTGATTAAACACAGATACCTTTATATTAATAGGCAATGGGGCGTTCGGTTATATAGTTCAGTACGTATGTACGTGTGGTTTTAATATAATTATAAAATGTATTCAAGAAACCTATCAATGTCTCTATGCAATAAAGACAAACAGTTTCAAACAGACGTGTTATATGCGGGATTCGACTTTTAGAATAGAACTTTAGAAATGGGCAATTCTGCATCAATATAATTGACAACTCTCACCCGAGTATGCTATAAATCTGCTAAACTGGTCAGCTCTTTTGCTGTTATGCATGGGGCTCCAACCAGTCACAAATATTTTTATAGTGCAGAAATAGGGGATGGCAGAAGTGTTTATTTCATTAGTTCGCGTCTGAATATTTTAACCGTCTCAAGATGAATCCAAAAACATTCCAATTAAAAAATTATTAAAAGGAGGAGCAAAACCATACTCAATGGTGAAACTCTCATTGTAATAGCATTTTTGTTTATTAAGATATTGATTTTTGGTTAAGCATCAGCCTGAGGCCACATTTGTGATGTCATAAGCTTACTTAGCTCACCTTGAAATTGAAATGGTATGTCAATTTTTGAATTTATGTCAATGTTTGAATAATGTATTGTACAGCAGTTATTACTTCATTATTATATTTCTATATAAAATATTTCAAGAAATAAATTACTAATTAGGCCTAAATTATAAAGAAAAAATTCTGGATGCAATATGCAACTGTGATGTCACGCAATACTATCACAGGGAATATGGTCGCATCATCTTAAAGCAATAATCAGGGTTTGAGGTCTGAAAGTTACTTTTCTTTCACCTAAAGGAGATTTTGCCATTCGTTATGATTAAGTCTCCCCGAATCTTTCATATCGTAAATCACCTTATCATTTGCGAAGAAATTAGACCATAAATGTATGAGTGTTGCATTTTGTCGCCGAACTTTTGGAACTGGATATTACCTATTTTCGGGGTCAGATGACAGCACGTTTGTGTTCTCGTGCACGTCATTTTGTGTGTATATGGTTATATGGATGACCCCGAGACTAGAGGCGGTATATATCGGAGAATCGGCTTTGATACAAATTATGAATCTTTCATACAGAGTCACATTATACATGTATTATGATATGGTATACAATGATGACAAAACCGTTAAAAATAAACCGCAATGTAGTAGGACATATCGATAACATTGCGTAATATATCATGTCGATTGTAATTATTTAAACGCGAAGATATGTCACTCGTCTTACTACTTCGTTGAACTACGTCTGACAACACGCGGGCCCGACAAAATTCTGAGTAAATTATACGATTTATACGATTATACGATTTTTTAGAACGATTTATCACAGACGACTGTCGCGAAATACATGTTCAAACTCTAAGTCTGCCTGCTATAGAGAAATTTCATTTTCAACATAATTTTAAAATATGCATAGAGCTGAAATACGACTCACTATATTATGGAAAACATGTTGTACATTTAGACCAACTAGCAATTATGTTCCTTTAAGAAATATTAAAATAATAATTTAATAACAATGCCATAAAGAAATCATTGAAATTTCTTCCCTTTAATTCTTTATTGAAGGCTATGAAAACTTGAACCCCAATTTGGAATGAAAGAAAAACGACTGATTAAGTTAAATGTGTTTAAAGATTGGACGTCAATCCGCACGCCAGTCTTAATTCAAAAGATAAGATGGATGTATCACAAATGTCGACGACCAGTCACATAGCCTCTGCAAATTAATCTTTCGTTATATCATTTTGGCGGGAATCCTTCAGTTTATTTCACAATGAAAGATATCAGACGGTAATCATTTTTGGTTTGAGTCAGAAATTTGTTGAACCTTTCAAAGCACTTGTTTAAATAGCTTTAAACTTAAATGTGCGCTTAGATGGGCATAATAAAATTCCCAAATTGAGACGAACTATGAATAAATAGTTGCAGGGTCCATTTCATTGGTATCCAAACAGCCAGAATTGTAAACACATAAAATTCGATAATTGGTTCAATGGTTTGGTAAAATACTATTTATTCATTATGCTAGTATGTAAGTTATTTTTATCATACCAACAAATTTTAATTGCTAGTTATGCTTCTATAAAAGTTTTAATTTTTCTCATTCTTACAAAAAAATAATGTCTGTTGTGGCACGTGAAAGGGGTGGGGCCTGCAGTTCGGCTCTAAAAGGCGGGCTGCGCGTCGGGCTGAAAAGCACGCGAGGGAGAGATAAAGACGATGGCAAAGGATGACATATTGAGGAGGGAAGTATGCGAACTGGGAACATTTCCGGGTCACAATTGTCTGCATTTACCCATTGTATCCCACCAAAATTCGATCAGCCTTGAGATGGTGGTACGCCACCATAACCGAGATCGGTACATGTACATATGTTAACAAACAAGTTTTCTCAGTATAAATTTGCTACGAATAATATATATTTTTTAAATCTTTGCAGAGTTTCCCCTTCAAGGGATCCCCATTGCCTACGAGACCAAAATCGCTGCAATACTCGCGTTCTCAGACAGAACCTTGCACCGACATCACTCATGACGTCACGCATCGATCAACACCTCCTAGCAACCGTCGGCGAATTAGATCGGATCCTGGAAGCAGCGCCCGTGAAGCTTCCGCAAAGCCGAAGCGAACGTCTTCGTTTACTGAGTACCGCGAACGTAAGTTTGATAGGAATAAAAATTGGCGAACGCAATCAGCGAGCTCCTCACAAGCCGTCGTTTCGCCGAGAAACTCTGACACAATTAGGACAGTATCAAAATCAGTTGATTATTATTTGCCTTATCAAGATTACGACCCTACTAAGGGTGTAGTACATAAGTGGAGATCTTACAAAAGGACATTATTTAAACAAATTTCGGACAGTGCTATTTTATCCCGTCGTAAGCCGAGGATGACACAAGAGCTACAACAGATGGAGAGTATATCACAGGAGCGACAGGGAGATAAGAAGGGTGACAGTGAGGCTGATCACTCACCATCGAGAACAAACACGCAATCAAAGGCGTTCAAACACTTGCAGCACCCAAGAAAAAAGTTTTTCCGGACACAAAGTGAATCTGCGATTGACGTGAGCAACATTCGCTCAAGTAAACGGAGCTCGGAAATGAAAGGTATCGTTTGTTCGAATGACGATCTAAAAAAAATATTGATGGACGCCAAGAGGATGAATTTTGCTTCTCAGAGGAACAACACCGTTACGTCTCCGTCGAAGTTTCAGATCTTGCCGGAATTGAGAGAAACATCCTTCGACAGTAGGACAGTTGGACCAGGTAGGAGTGTTGGTCGCCATAGTCCTCCTCCTGATCTAAACGTTACATGGGCGAGAAGTCCACGAAAGTTAAAGAACGTAGACTACATCGATTTGTCGAAGAGATCCTCACCAAAACTGAGTAAGTTGAGTCCTAAAGGTAGGCCCAAGAACTTCCCGGTCGCTAAACAGAAGGAGGTTGAAAATAGTTGTCCTCATGTGACCGCTGGTAACCCGTCACTTGCTATCGGTTGCGAGAGTTGTCGCGAGGAACGCACGAATATGCTTCAAAAGGAAGAGAAATGCATAACTATGTCTTATAGCATCAACGATAATAAAGATGAAAAGAACGGCGACGACGACGATTGTGACGAAGAAATAGATCCGCTTGCTGGTCTAGCGGAGTCAATAGGCGGGCTCGATCCTCAAATGCTCGGTGAGGCCATCGAACGTCGACTCGCAATTTCAGAAAAGTCTGATTCGCAAAAGAAATTGAAAAGTACAGAAGGTAAACAACATTCTCCACAGTCATTCAGAGCACTATGGGGTCAAAACAATGCACAACTATCGAATAGGATCGGAAACATTGTTTCAAAATTTCCGTTTAAAAAGGACGTCGAACAAGGAGGGACTTCTGGTATCAGCGTTTGATTTCGTGAGCATTTTCAGAGCAAATACCAAGATATAACCATAACTGAAACAGATGAGGTACGTAGCCATGTGAGGTTTTGCTGAGATATGTGAGTTTGTGATGAACATGAGGGTAATCATCTTGCAGTCTTCATAACTTTATTGACATTTGATACAACAAGGAGGATTCCTTCAAGGTTTGTGACTGAGCCAATTCGGAAATCATACTTTCCTGCAGCTTTTGTTCCTCACAGTGTCTCCTTTATCATAGGAGTATACATAGCAATGCGCCTCGTATTACCATGGCAACTTATTCCCGTCAATTTTAGACAAACTCGCAAATTGTTTAATGTCGCGTAGTCACAGAACAGCTGCAATGTATTAACATAAACTAACCGACGCAGTGTTATGATTACATAAACCCCAAAGCAATGCGGCAGGGACAACAACGTGTTCGCTCGTATTATTAGTGTGTTCAATATTATGTACGTCGTTACCACAAATGCGGTCCGTCTATAATTACATACATTTAAGCATCACTTTATGTCAACGAAATTAATATGATAGAATTTCTATGTAGAATATTTTAGAATTAACTTTTTATTCTTTATACGAGATATATGTTTCCCTACAATTATGTTTCGTTTGACGAAGTGTTTGGAAAGTAAACCGTGACAGTAAATTTTCTTACAAAATATATAAAAAATGTAAATAACGTCAATTTACGAAAACCTAAAATATCTGATTGCTTTGGGCGAACCGATACATATGCTTAACATCAGTCTTTTCATGACATTTTGAATGTATTTCATGCAATTCGGAGATTCATTTTCTCAACGAAGCATTGATTTTTGTGTGGCTCAAAAGCTTTCCAAGTAAGGGCACTGGGTGGCACAACGGCACTCCAGCGGGGGATGGGCATAAGGAAATTGTTAATTGTTATATAATAATATTGAAGTGTTGTTTTAAAGGATGAATAACGATTCTTGTATTTCCGTAGCACTGCCGCATTGCCTTGCTTCATGGTCATGCAGCTTGTCATAAGTTGTCAATTCCTTTGGTTAAAATTAGTTTTTAATCAGTTTTGTCATGCAGCACGCGAACGAAAGGACATACATTGGAAACAACACATGTTAACAACTTCTCTTTTGGATATTCAGCAGAGGAAGCGTGAAGGTGGGGGAATGGGGGAAAGTGACCTAATTTGAATGATATACCGAAATTTAAAGAAAGAATCAATATGAAGTCCATGTCAAGAGTACGTAAAAATTTCGAATATTATATGTTTCAAAGAAAAATGGTCAAAGTTTATTTTGGACTAAAACTGGCCAAAACTCACGCCAAATTCTTCTGACTAAAATGATTGTTTCTGATGACGTAATTGTTCCTGTATATCATTAGCTGTTCACATAGTGCTTATGTATTATGTAGTAACAATTTCCGAGCTATGCATATACTTGTTAAGCTTAAATTCTTCATAATAATTGTATGACGATTGAATACGAGTACACTGAGTTGTTGTATGATGAGAAATATATATAGGAACTGATTGAAACATTAACCAAAAGTCATATTTTGTTGTACAAATTATAATAGTAGCTTTACATGTTGTTTACATTTTAATAAAGCAATTCCATGAAGTTTAAAACGCTATTATTAAGCCGAGCTTATAGATATAAAAACGGCAATATTCCCATGTTATTATAAGATCACATGGAGGCATGCACGCTTCGCCTCGAGGGAAGGTAACTTGATATTTATGCAGCGGGATTGTGATAATTTGTAATGTAGTACCATAATTGATTATTACATATCAGATAAAAACAAAACAATGGAAATCAGTGAGAAATATTTCATGCAATAGTTGAAAGAAGGATACAACATGCCTTTGGTTTACTAAGCTGGAAAAGTGATGGAATTCAATGATATGGATCGTTCAAAAATATATATTTAAAATTAAATTGACGCATGGATCCTATGTTAAATAGTCTAAACGTTTGGTCACCTATGTGCAGCTTTTCTTTTCTTCATGT
>JAODFY010036883.1:0-12682 GCA_027580055.1 Paracaudina chilensis | reverse complement strand
TTCGCGTTGCCTTCGCGTGTGGTTCGGGAGTCACCGTGTAACCTTCGGGAGGCTTCGTGTAACCTTCGGGAGGCTTCATACTGCCTTCGGCTGTTAATTGGCTGGCTGGCCAAGTTCGGGGCTAAGAAGTTGCAAATTTCATATTCGTGTGTCCATCGAGAGTCAACTTCGGGATAGTGTGACGCCAGCATAAGTGGTCGTGTATGTAAATTGTATAGTGCTACAAATTTGTTATTTTGTCCTTAATCCTTTCAATGCATTTATTCACATTGATGTGGCTTGATTCAAAAGGCCAAAGTTTTAATGTTCATATTCATTAATTCAGTGTAAATATATATATATTGAGACAATCCTTTATAAAAAAGTCTACATTACTTTAGTGGGGTAGGGCACCAAACAAAAGAAGACAGAAATTCCTACTGTTGTACACTCTGACATTTCTGTCGATAGGTCGTTAACTTATAACACCGTACAACTGAATGACCAAAACTTGTAAAAAAAAAAAGTGTTTTTAATTTGGGTTGGGATAAAAAAAGAAACTCACACCATGTGAATTCCAGGCTTGTTCATGGGTAATTTGTTAAATATCAAACCTATCCCTCTTGTGTACAACCCCCTTTGGATTGGAAACACAAATATTAACCACTGCGAACAAAAGAATCAATTTGTGCCTATCATGTCACGGGTGGGTGGACACTTTGCAAACCAAGTACTGCAAGTTACTTGAATACTGTGTCCTTTTTGAGTTGGCGGAATGTTTTTGTTAAGATAGATTGCAATTGTCATTAAAACAAGGAAGGCTTTGATATTTTCCTGACAATCAAGATCTTATCTATATTTTGTCAATCAAGACCTTTTGGTAAAAAAAAGAGGAATGTTTTTCTTATTTTTCAATTTATTTTGACATTTTTAAAGGGTGTATTATTGTGTCGCTCATTTAGCAGTATATATCATTCTTTAGCTATATAATAATACAGAATAGTGATATTTTACTAGTACTAGTGAGCCCTCTTGCTGAAGCTGTAAGCAATGCTAATGGCCATGGCCAGTACATAAATTACCTGTAGGCCCTGGTATTTTTTGTTGGAATGTTAAAGATCCGTGCTTAATCTAGCATACTTGTTGTGCCAGCAAAGATAACAAATAACAAAGTTGTTAAATGGTTTATTCACTCAGTTGGTGGGTTCTTGTAATCCCAAAGCAAAATAAATCCCTGAAATTTTGAAAGTTTTTTCAAGGGATTTAAGTTCTAACTTTAGGGTTAAAGCCACACATTGAGATAAAAATGAAGAATTAAAATTTAAAAAAAAAATGCTTCAAGTGTGTAGTGCTATGGTAGAACGCGAGAATGCTGAGTGAAGTAGCAACATCTGTATTTCAATCTTCCTGTGGTAAAAATAAAAATGTTATCATCATATTATACAGCAAAAATTTTCTTCAGTTTCTAAGGGAGCAGTAGGGGGCAGGGAGTGATCACATGTGTGGGGAGGGTGAATACTTTGTACTACTGTATATATTCAAATTTGTGTGGTGCTCCAATTTATGGATACATAAAATTGCGGGAAACCTACCCCTTTTTCAAAATAAGTGAAAAGTAACACTTTGTTGGTAGGTTTTAATTTTATTCTTCAGCACTACTTTAAATTCCTTTTCCCTGTGGTAATTTAATTTATTAGGATGTTTGGTCAAGTTCTCTTTGTGTTCTTACCCACTTGTCATAATTGATACAATTAGTTTGTGGTGGGGAACCTTTTGAAATGGTTTGGATCAAAATCTGTTTTCTTTCAACACCATTCACACACACCGCTCACCATTTTGCTGTGTCCATAGGAAAGGAGTATAAACAATGCAGTGCTAAAATTCTGCAAGCCAATGTATTGTGTGACTAAACCAATCAGTAAACCTCTTTTTGAAGAAGTGTTCTGTTCTGCCTGAATTATTGTGGTTGTTTAATTATGGTTGGTTTGTACGCAATTTTAGGATTTAGCATTTTGGAGTCTTCTAGCATAGCAGGAATGACCAACATCCTTTTAGCCACCAATTTTAGGCTAGATGAATAATGTTCCAAATAACATTCCTGTTTTAGGTACATGGTTAATGGGGAGGGACTTGTTAAAGGTTCATTTGCATTTTCTCCCAAGAAGATATAACTTACCAAAAGTATTATATACTTAACAAAAAATAAAATTGGGTGGTTGGTGGGAAACTGACCCTTCCTCTCCTATATTCATTGTTTATGCACATAATGCAATAATAAGATGTACCCCTAGAACTCCTGGGGAAGTGTACATCAATGTCCATTATGTACAGCAGACATTTATGTCCAATGATGCACCCCAATATATATATATATATTTTTTTACAATGATGGGCCTTTTGACAAACACAGGAACATGAGTGTATGGATATTGACGTACCTTAATGCACACCAGCATATATTTTGTGACCCATGAAAGCTGAACTTTAGCGGTTACGCCCCCTTCATCACATATCTTGCTGATGCACCTCCTTGCAGGGATCCTTGTTAATTGAATTGTTTAGTATTCAAATATCTGTTGTGACAGTTCTTCCAATTATGAATGATAAGCAGGGAAACACACACAGAACAAGCTGTGAACAAAAAAAGATTCTTGTTAGCTTTTCGTTTTGGAATATGTGGCTAGCGGAAGACCATCCTTTAATATAAACCCAGCTGTTCTATATTTCACAAATTCTTTCAAAACATTAAGAAAAGGCAATATTGACAGAGGTCCAATTGAGGTCTTAAAGTGTCAACCTGACAATGGGGAGACGGTGACAATTACAACAGGAAGCCTGGCCCGGCTATACAGTTGTAAAAACGCTGTTTGAGTATCTTCAGGACAGACAGTCCCCTAAAGGAAGTTCACTGGTAGGAGGTGATAAAATCTGCATTGTCTTCCTCTAAAGCTGATTGGTGGCACCTTATTAACCACCAAACAGATGGGGGGGAAAACAAAGTCTTTATTTTACTTTGTGAAAGGGAAATGAATGTGGTTTGCTTTGCTTTGAAAAGGATTGAAATATCAAACAAAGAAATTCATTGTAATAGACATGTGATCAGTGGGGTAGGGACAGTGGTGTCACCATACACTTGAAAGTATGGGACAAGTTGGGGGAGGGAAAATGTCTCAGCAGGAGGACATCAGCAAACACAAATTATTTTATTTATCTACAAACATTTCATGGGGACGCCACAGGGTAGAATTGAGGAGAGCAACTGCATCCATCACCAACCATTCAGCTATCTGGCGCATAGCGAGAGATTTGTCTCGGGGGTGGTGGGGGGGGAGGGGTCCGAGAGGAGGTGGTGCCCCCTGGAGAAAAAATGCAATATGCAATTCAAGGGCTCGTAGACGCAAAATGGTACAATGTTTGTGATGCGGAGAGTAGTATTTGCCAATTTTTGCTACAGGAATCGATTATTTTTTTCAGCGTTTTTCTGCTTTTGTACTCAATTTTTTTTTTGTCACTTGGGTCAAAAGTGGCTACGCCACTGGAAGCTATACCTGGAGGGGCAAGCAAGTTTTTCTACCAAATGAAAAGTTGAACACACATACATGTACATGTATTCATTGCAGTTTAAGATATGGCCCCAACATTCATTATAAAACCCCAAATAATAAAACCCCAAATTATAAAAACCCTAGGATCAATCCTATTGTGAATATGTGGTGTGACTTTCACAATTGATTTTTTTTTAAATCATCAGAAACTGTTGTTTTTGTGTGGATTAGATTATTCTTGTAAATTCAAGCTATGATCAGTCACTATAGGATTTACCCCATAAATGTCACTAAATCTGTTGCATCTTTTTTTATATATTTTTTTTATCCAATGATTCTGTGAGGAGGTAAAAAAAAAAAAACAGTTTGATTTATATTTTCATCTGGACCTTAAGTTGTTTGTTTTTTTCCCCTTCTTCACAAGAGTTTCAATTTTTTTGGCAGAAACAAAGGACATTGTAAGCAAATCTCATCTTGTTTATTTGCGATGCGCACCATCGATTGGTGGACTAATACAAAGTGTAATTTATTCTTTTTCACAGTGTAAATATTGTACGCTGTACCCGATCGGAAAATGTCCAAAGGCTGCTAATCCCATTTGTGACACTAATTCATCTTTCATATTAGATTCTTTTGCTTACAGATGTAAAGTAATTTCCATGCATGCTGAAATTATTGATTATTCCAAAGCTTTTTAAATCCAGTCTGACCTTGTTGGGTCTAATGAATACTGACCATCTAATTTGAATTAATCCTAATTATTCCTCCTTATGGGTTTACTGACGGCGTCCACCAGTGATGGCTGTTTACCATGCAGTTTGCTCTTCACTCCTGTTGTGTAATCCTGAATAGACCTAAGTGATGTGGATATCTCTAATCTAAGTAGCATAAGATCAGATCACCAAAGAGCTTGTCTTTTTTTTCTCCTGCTAATAGCAATTTCATGCCACCTTCAAATCTTAGTGTGTCATGACCTCTAGGACCATGATTTTCTTTAGTCTCATGTATAATAGGAAATGGTGGTCAATTGGTCATGGTGTCTGGGGTTTAATATGAAAATTCTAGCTTTACAGATCACCAATGACTTTAAAGTGTTCCTGCAATATTTACAGTATTAGTGTCATCTTGCCCTTGTTGTTCCTGTTTCTTAGCATTTCCTATTGCAATTGGCTTGGAAGAGAAAATACTGTTACAAGGATCGAGAGTACGTACCACAGTATGTGTCATGTGGAGTAGGTATATTACTTCAAACAATGACTTCATTACCACCCAATGTTGGTTAGGATGCAAAAGGCTGAATAACATGTGCAAACATGACTGACTTAAGTGTTCCTGCAATTTTAACAGTATTAGTGTCATCTTGTTTAGTTGTTCACATTTCTTATAAATAATGAATGCTATTGCTTGGTTTGGAAGGGAAAATTACCATTGTAGAGAGGTACCAGAGTATGTGTAATGCGGGGCTGTTACATATTAATTTAAACAATGACTTACCACCCAATTTTGATTAGATGCCAAAGGCTGAGTAACCTTTGCGATCAGGACCGACTTGAGGTGTTCCTACAATATTCAAATTATTTAGTGTTATGTTGTCCAATGTTTCCCCTTATATATACTGTAATTGCTATTGCTTGAGAGGTACCACAGAGTATGCGTAAAGTATGTCGGTATATATTTCAAAAAATGATTTACCACAAAATTTTGGTTCGAATGCCAAGTAACCTATGTGAACATGATTGGACCTCTGTCATACCTGTCAGGTAGTTCTACACATGATAGAGTGAAAAAAGGTTAAATTACATCCCCTAGGCCTACCCACAACATATGCATTGTAATAATGCCACACACCCGTTTCATTTGACAGGATTACAATCCTACAATCGACACTACCATCCCTATTCTTTTCTGTACCATGTACCTCCCTCTATCAGCTTCCCAATATTACCTAAGTAGCACTGCACACCCCCCCCCCCAACCCACAGCCTCCCCTCCAGTGTTCCTGCTGTATGCTTCATCACATTACCTTGATCATCCTATTCCTAGTCTACATAGTAGTACTATAGAACAGAGAGTTTAGACCAACTGCTGCAACAAATTATAGTTCAGGTGAAGAGAGATGCTTTTAACACATTCATTTAAATGATTTAGGCCCAAGTTGTCATATATCGCATTCTTCTAAGAGGGGAATAAGTGGAAGGTCATTCCATCTCCACAGCTTAGCTATCAGTGTCCTGAATATATATGCACAGGCCTAGCTTTCAGCCTTTCAGATGCCTGTAAATCATGTTAACACTCATCAGATTCCCTGTCAGCTTATCAAAATAGTTTCTACAAAATTTAGAGAAACCAATTGTCTGCCTGTTGGATGGGAAATGTTACAAGAAATCTGATTACAGCATTGTTCAGACAATACTCCCTTTGTATAGTATTGTTAATAACATGAACCAGGCCCTGTCATAGGTTTATCCCCTCAGGAAGATAAATCCCATCAGGAAGATAAATCTATTGTTGTCCATAAGTCCTTAAATATTTAATCTCATTAAATTTATTGTATAGCTTCTTATGGTAAAATATTGAAATCAGTTGATCATCAACATACATAAAATCTCACAACAAAGCTTTAATCTGCTTGTCACACAAAATCCCCAGATTCATCAGGGTAAAATGTTCTTGGTGTAGTGCTTATAACTGCACCATTCACATTTAAAATGTTAAATGTTACTTTTGGCAGGTTTCGCTATGAGTCCCCCCCCCCCCCCTACCTCATAGGGCCCTAGCTGTCAACAATGACACAAAGTAACAATGAAGAATACTTTCTAATGTATTTCTGTAGCAACATGATTGTAGAATAACACCAGTTGACCTTTTAATTGAAGAATCTGCTGAAGTATTTTGTCCCTTACCCAGTCACCATTACATAGGTATAGTTACCATGAGGAAGTTTTACATGCAACAACCCATAGGCCTATATGTCAGCATATTTTAAGAAAAAAAATTCTTGACTGATTGAAAAGGTTGTCTCATTTCTTTATGAGACTTTTACAAGTTACATATGAACCAATGGAGATATTATGAGACAGTCTGTCATCTCTCTAGGGAAAGATTGTGAATGCCATAAGGGTTTTATGTGACAGACCAACTTAGCGTTCATCCTTCTTCCTCCCTGGAGCCGCCACACTAGAGTGTCTGGACTTGATCAAGTCATCAGTTGTGATTCCCTTAGATGGGTGGTGGGTGGTTCATTAACATTTAGTGCTTGAAAAACAGTTTATTTCTCTGCTATAGCAAATTAACAAGAAATATACTACTGTTTACAACAGTGGCAGCAAAATTAAATTAGGTATTCAAAGGAAAAATGTTGGGCCTACAGTACATGGACATTTGCTGCTAGGAGGGGTAAATGGGAAGCAGCCTCAAGGAAGGGGTGTCGTCGGAAGGTTTGCTTACATTTGTGGGTAGGGAGGGATAGTAGGGGGTTGGGGTGCTACATGTGTGTTTCACTCCAGTAAATATAACTAACTGTAGGTGATATCTAGTTACAAAAAGTTTGGTGACAAAATGCAACACTCGTTACAGTTTGGGTATAATTTCTTTTTAAATAAGGCGGTTTACGGTGTGAAATGATTCATGGAGGCTTTTAATCATAACTTACAAGGGGAAAACGAATGGCAAAATCCTCTTTTGGTCTAAGAAGGGTAATTTACACAATCACAGCAAAATTACTTCCACAAACCTTACCCATGGGTCTTGTGATTGGTCAAAGCTCTGTACATATAACCAATCAGCTAACTAGTTTAGATTCTAGCATATATGGGGGGGGGGGGGTGGAACCAAAGTTTTTAAACAGATTTTCTAAGACCAGCTTTGATCACTGTTAAACTATGAGGAAAACTCTCTTGACTCTCTAACCTCATATGTGATAATAGGCCAATTAAACATGATTACCTGATGGGAAGGTGATCAGGAGTTAGGAAGTGCCTGATTGTTTGCATTGTTGGACTGTTCCGTCATTAAATTCTTGAAAGGAAGATAAAAATGCCATTTTGTGACCCGCCGGGTGGTGTCTTCCAGTCCTGAAAAGTGTTTGTCCTGAAAAGTGTTTTGTAACTTCAATATCTGTGCTGAAAAGATGGATGAGTGGTGGAAGTGACCACATACCCTTGACTGAACCTGAAAGAACTTAACAAAAATGGTTACAAAAAGTGGTAATAAAAATGGATATTCTAGCTTGTTAGAATTCTATTAAACTTAATTGTGCATGGGATGGGTTTGTTATGCCTTTGGTTTGTTTGCTTAGGAGGGGTTTGTGGTCAAGAGAGAAGCAAGTTAGCTGCATGGGGAGGCAAGAAGATAAACTTGGTATATATCAAAACCACAAGAGGGGAAGGGGCGTAGGTACGAGTCATCCGGCCCGAGGCGATAACATGGTAGTCCCAAAACTAATGTCACCAGAAATCTTCACAGCAGGAAAATGAAAAGATGTTGGCCTGTAGTAGTTACACTCACTGATGTACCAAGCAGGCTTTTTTATGTCCTGCACTCTAAAAAGTTTTTTTAATTTTAGTTTCTGACACCTACACAAACACAGGAGTCACAAACAACATTGAGTCTGGTGTAAATTTTTCTCTGTGATGTTTTTGTTGTACTGTAACATTTCTGTTATCCTTTCTTTTTTTTACAGAATAATACAGTCTGGGAAGCGGAGCCTTGTACATTGTGTTCTTGTTTAGGGGATATAGTAAGCTGTCAGCACAAACAATGCCACAATCCAGAGTGTGACTTTCAGAGGGTAAGTACCGATGTAAACAAGGAGGCCAATCCAGGGGTGGGATCAAGGGAACAACATTTTTTTCTTCCAGTTTCTATTAAAATTGAGCCCCCTTTTTGACGATAGATTGATTCAAATGTGTTTGGAAACATGATTATCTTATTAGTAACATCTTTGTCTCCATTATTATTGACAATTTAGCAGGGGGCAGTGTAAAAGAGTGAGTGAGGGATAGATGAGGAAGGAAAGTGTCAACAATTTTGTGGAAAGTGTCCATCAAGTGTATGTGGTTCACCAGTCTGAAACTATAGCCTGTCATTTCTAAGGTGGTTGTGGTTTATGGATTGAAATGGAGTCATTTAAAAGGATGAAGTTGGGCAGCTTGTTCTCAAAAATGCAAATATGTTCTGACAACAACCCAAGGTTGATCTACTCAAGGATGATCCTGAATCATACAGTATCCCACAAGCTGATCTGTTGAAGGGTTTTGAAAGGTTCTGGATCATACTACAAAATGATAGATAAGGAGCTAAGTTAGTGAGAATGCTGTGGTGGAAGTCATGGAAACTCATATATGGGATTTTGGAGGTATGTCTCCAGTGTGTTAATTCCTTTCACTGATAGGTCCTGGTGTGTGGTGTAGTAAAGTTTTTGCTCATCTAATTTTTTGAGACCCTAAATTGTGCTATGCCCTGGGACAATTTTATCTCTTTTAAATCACTCTTGGGTCCTGCTATACGAAGGAAAAACAAGTACTTCTCTCGGTGGACCAAATCCTTTAACACATTTAAGGGAGTGGTCTAGACTGAAATTACTGAATGCATACCTTATGGCTTCAGTACAATACTCTATTGCATTTTTTGTGTATAATTACTGTAATTTGTGGTTAATTTCATTGGTAGTTGACCTCTGAGTTTGTGATGATGAAGGAAATCTGTCATTACTTCTTGGAACTAACTTGTGGTGAGACCTTATCTGAAATGAACATATCAGTTGGACTGGTAGTCATGGTTTCCAAATTGATATTAGCCCACCTTGTCATTAACAGCTAGCTAGTATTATATACTTGTTAAGGATTCAAAATTCCAAAGTATGAGTCATGTCATATATTCATAAGGTGTTATATGTGTCAAGGAAATAGTGTAAAGAACAAGGGTAAAATAAGACTTGGAGAACCAGGGGACACTTTTGGAGAACCAGGGGACACTAAGTCTTCCTGTCAAAAGCAACCCCTGGTCCATTATCAGTCTGGTTGAACCAGGGACCACTTTTCAAATGACCATGGGCCAGCAAACCTAGAGGATGATATGGATAATCTGGGTGGACTCAGAATTACAAAATATAGTCCCAGATATAACTGCAGGGAACAAATGGTACGAGACTGTTGCTGATTTGGCTTGAGTATGTGATATATTTGCCATAAATCATGGCTTTTTGAGAATTTTGGTTTTTGAAGACCTATAAACATGATTCCTGGTTCAGAAATATTCTACCAGGTGTCCAGGGGTCAATTGAGGCTGACCAGGGTCAAAATGGCCCCTGCTTTATATTGAGCCTTGGTCTAGAGAAAAGGGGAATGGGAGTGGGTATATTTACCAGGCATAACAAAGGAGCTATTTCTTCAAGACAGTGGAGGTTGGTTTTAGTGAAGGGGGGTAATAAAGATGCATTTCAAATATTTTATTTCTAGGTTGCATTTTGTCTGGTTACAACTTTGTATTTCCTCTTTTACAATAACATTTTCTTTCAAGTGACATGTCTTCTGGTAGGCCGATACACTATTAAAGGTATTGCCTCTTATTTACACTTTTTTTTTTTTATAGCCTTATTACTTCTCTTGAAACAGCTGTTATAAATTGACTCTCAATCATCACTCCAAATCAGCCGCCCATGAGTTTTATTTGCCATAAGTGTACATTCAATTATCCCTAAAAAAATTGAAGCAATCACACAATAATACATACAGTTTAATGAGCAGCCCTGTACTGTTCATTGTCAAAATACGGTCTGTTTGCTGGAATGACTTTACTTTAATTGTTTTATCTTTACTCAATAAAGGATGAAGGAGTGTAAACGATAACAACGGAAATGTCTCGGGAAAGAAAAACTAAAAACATCCCTTACAACTTCCCTTGAACCTCAAAGCAATATTGCTGGATAGAATGGATTCTCTTTAAAGCTTCGTACTGTAATCAATTCTGTTCCAACTCCTATTTATTACTTTCCAAACGACTGAACCGACTTGCCTGCTAAATTTGTTCTCTCCAACAAAGTCCCTCCTTCATCAATCCCTGTAACCCTCTAGCATAGCTCTAGCTATTTTAAAGATCATTATTGACTTTGGTGAATTATCAAACCTGATATACATCCAATTTTGAAGGGGGATGAAAACAAGCTCCCTCGGGTTTGGAAATTGATTTTTTTTTTTCCAAGTCTTGTCATTGCTCCTGTTGACTTCTTGTCAGGGCATTGGCATCAAAGTTTTTATATCAATATTTTTGATGGTGAGGCTATGGAAAATACAAATACAGGGTTCAGATTAGTGTTTCTACAATATGCTTATTGGTTACGATGCCGAGTAACTATGAGTTCATGTTGGCACATTTGTGTGTATGTGTGTGATGTGACAGCTAAAATCTAAAACAAACATGCATTCTTAAAATTGCCCATATCTCGGGACATCTGTTGGATAAAATATGATTCTTTTTGAAGCTTCGTACTGAAATCAATTCATCTGTTCCATCTCCTATTTATTGCTCTCCAACCGACATGCCTGCTAAATTTGCTCTCTCAAAGAAAGACCCTCCTTCGTCAATCCCTGTAACCCACTAGTATACAATGTAGCTAACAATTCTCTAGCTATTTTAAAGATCTTTATTGACTTTTGGTAAATTATCAAACCTGATTATGTCCATTTCGGATGGGGGATGAAAACAGCTCCCTGCAGTTAGGGAATGGAAAAGTTGCTGCTCCAGTTGGCTTCTTGTCAGTGTCAGGGCATTGGCATCAAAGTTTTAATCCCTTTAATTTTGATGGTGAGGCTATGGAAAATACAAAGATATAGAGTTAAGATTAGTGTTTCTACAATATGCTTATAAATTTATAACGATGCCCGAGGCCGAGTAACCTACGAGATCATGATGGCGCCTTTGTGTGTATGCGTGTGATCTATAAAAAATGCATGTTGGATTAATGTCGTACTGAACCGGTGGATGCCTCATGTTGTGTCAATGTGCTCTATTGTTATTGGTATCCAGGTTATGCATATTAATGAGCTTTAAAATAAAATGTCAATTTGTGGGGTGTAATTAGTTAAACATTATTGTAACAAATATCACCATTTGTTACACAATATATCCTATCCAGGTGTTATGTGGGATATTTTCACAGACATACTTTCCTTGATAACCTTGTCTGAATTATCAGTGTGGTCAGTTTTGATGTTTCTTTGCCTGACAACAAGTCCTATTGTTCAATGAAAGAGTTTCATGTTTATGAATGTCTGTGAACTTTGTTTGAATGGAATTTAGTCTGTTCTGGTCTGTTGAACAGTGGTGCCAGACTGTCTTGGCAAATGGCTGCAGAACATGGGACTGGTTCCCATCTGATGTTTCAAAGGGAGATCAGCTTTTATTATTTCATAGGAAGGTAATGGTATCTAGCTCATCACTCTTGATGCAACCCCATTAGACAATGATGTGAAACAGAATTGAACCAAAACTCTGTGCAAGCTGAAGCAAGGTCAAATATTAATTCATCTCTGTCATTATTGTGTGGTACAGATGATGGGAAGGCATCTTAAAGGGCCATATACATATACATACATATACATACATAAGATTTGTGATTTTCACAAATAATATCCCACCTCACCTAAAAAAAAAAAAAAAAGACTTGAAAACTATTACCACCTTCAAATGCATTTTTGTATAAAATATACACATTTCTAATAAAAACCTGAAAAGCAGTAGTTTTCAAGGCTTTTCTTTCCGGTGAGGTGGGTAACTTTGAAACTGTGAAAATCATAAATCTTCTGTATTTTACTTTTGTCAAAGTGTTTTGTGTACTTTAAATTTAAAGAATCTTTGGAGCTTCATACATCCCCATTACAAAGTTGATCCCTCTTTGCAGGGAGGGGGCAGGATTGGTGAGACCCCCTTGCATCCTTAGGTGGGAACAAGCACTATCTATCTATATCTCACTATCTATATCTCATGAAAGTATTCTGTCACAATTTTGGACCAAACTCCCATAGGGCAGGTGAGGATCTAGATTTAATAATGGTTTGTGGTATATTGACTTGTGAGAAATGGATGGCATTTTGGATGGATGTTTTTTTTTTTTGGGGGGGGGGGGGTGGGGAGGGCTAACATCATGGGCCATTAGAAAT
>JAODFY010036772.1:0-12689 GCA_027580055.1 Paracaudina chilensis | reverse complement strand
GTTAAGACGTAAATACCGAATATTTTTCCAACATTGTACGGGGGAGTGGGGGTGTCCCAAGGAGTTTTGTCCAAAATTTGCAGGTTTCCCCACTGAATAAATCTGGTAACATTTAAGTCTTTCATTTTTTTCTGACCTATGACATCTTCCTTTCCTCTAGCTCCAACACGATAATTGGAACCAGTCAGTGATTACAAACTTTTTGGCATTTGACCTCTGTTGGTGTCCTTTGGCCCCTTAAAATGAATAACATTCATCTACTCACTGTGGACAATTTTTTTATTCCAGGTATTAGATTTATGTTTCTCCTATTGAGTTACCCTGGTTACAATTTTTTGAATATTTCACCTCACGTTCCTAACCTTTGTTTGGGGGAGAATGAGCTGCCATGGCAAACTGTATACAGTGGCAATGTACAAGATGGGATGATATTGGCATTTTAAAACATACAGTTGGGAAGATATTGACATTTTACTGCAATTCCTGTCCACTCATTAATATTCATGTCATGGGACAACAATAACACACATGCCACATACATTCATCATGGGACATCTACCAGTTCAATGTGAAATTAATTTGATATATATATACTCTTGTTGAGATTTCGTGTTTACAAGCTTTTTCAGGCATGTGAGAGGGGCTTGACAATAAAAGAGGAAATAGGCTAGGTAAACAAGTGCCTCTTCGGGAGTTAAATAAGGGAAGGTAGTGCGGGCCGAAGCCCCTTATTACTTAATACAATACATGCATAAAAAACATTGCAGTTATTTTATACAATCATAGGAATGATACACACTATATTTAATGTATCCAACTACTGCTACTTATTCTGCTATAATGACTGGCTATGGTGTCACATCCACCCACAGGAGGCAGGGTTTTATTTGTACATACCATACAATACATGCCCACTCATTACTAGTCATGCCACGGGCAACAAAAACAATAGGGCACATCTACTAATTATGGAGCATCTACCATTTCAATATGAAACTTATGTGTTTACAAGCTATTTTGAGTGATTTAGCATAAGCCCTACAGACTACTGGATGAATATTAGTGAGGTGAAATTTTCATTGTCATGTGGCAATGTACCTCACTACCATCATCTACCATAACCAAACCAAAAGTATAAAGCAAATCAGTTTGCTGAAGATATTGACAGAATTTTAACCTTTAGCCTCACCCACTTATTAATATTCAATATTCATGACATGTATAACAACAAGACAACAAGACATATTAATAAACTATTTGTGCACTACAAGAAAATGAAATTTAAAAAAAATACCTTTGATGGAAGTATATATTTGCCATCAGGTAATAACACAACCTGAAAGAGAAAATTAAGAATAATCAAGTGATATCATTTCCAGTTTAATTTCAACATATTTCTTTTCACACACACACACATAACAAATACAAGTAAATGTTAACCAAGAAATTGCACTTTTGTAACCAGAAATTGCATATTTTAATCATACTAAATCACTAATCCCTTTGTCAATATTCATTAATAAGCTGTTCAAAAGCTGCTTTGTCGCTGTAGTGTATATTGTAATGAGATTAACCAATTGTGTGAAATTCATTTATCGTTTGTTAAGAAGCACTTTTAGATAGTCCCCCAAGAAATGTTCAGTTATTTAGGTAAATCAATTGTATTACTATCAAGCAATCTCTAGAACATTCCAGTTTATAAATGTATGTGTATGGTGTAAAAATGGCAGTGATCTGCATGCCCTCGGACAGTGGGTTTTATTGTGTATAAATGAGAAAATCCTGATTGTGCAATAATTGGTGGAATGCTCTAACTGCATGTCACTGATGTTTTCATGGAAACTGTCATATCAGAGTATAAATAAGCTGATCGAAAGAATAATCAGGGCTGCACAAAGACATGCTAAGGTTTACTACGGTGTGTCGAATAACAGAGAATCTGTTTATAAACAAGGTTTTTTTTCAATTACTGGGGAAAAGTCATCGGAAGTGTCGTTAGAGAGTTTCCACCGACAAGACAAGGACTTCTATGGCTTGTTTGTCTGATTGGGCATCAATCTGTAAGGTTGTAGCTTTTTATTTTATTAATTTTATTGTATTGTAATCATTACTTTAACAAGTGTTCATTCTGCATTGAGCCCACTCGTATTTATCATTTATCAAACCGGCCAATAGCCCAAAATATATAAATAACCACAAATATTTGGTTAAAATAACACATTTTGTTGATAACCTTCTTGCTTATTCTGCTTATTATGAAATTTTGGAATGGTGATTTTTCGACCTTGGAATTTATTCCGTAACAATATATAAAATATAATATACACATATGAATACAAAATAAACTTGAATTAAAGATTAAAAAAATCCAGCAACATAGATTAAAGCATGCAGTGGGCACTGTGTTTGGAAAAAATCTTGCTATGAGTTTTATTGACTTATACAAAAAATAAATACACTTACCTGGATGTCACCACATAGTCTACACTCAAAGGCCATCTTTGTGCAGAATGGTTTGATGTTGCTGACTCTCACCACAGTTCCTTTTATAGATACAAACTTTCCTGAATGAAACAAAGTAAGGTAGATAAAAATTAGGTGTACTATTTAGAATCAGTTAAAAGTTGGTCAGATGTCGTCAGCAAATAACAACCATAGTGTCTTTTCACGAGGCTACATATAAGGATGAACATGGATAAACTGCATGGATCATAATATCAGCTGTGATATTTATGCTGCATTTTAAACACACTGACATATAACATATACTCTGGTCACTTTTGCTGCTGAGTTGTTGAATACATCATAAAAAAAAAACTTTGTGTACCACACTTTTTGTTTCTGTTCACAAAGCCTACTTGTGTACATTTTAATGACTGCCCAAAATAATATAAAATTACATAATTGCCAATAGCATATCCTCTACTGAGATCTTTTTTGCTGTTTTGTATGGGGATGCATATGAGCACTGTTTTTTCTAGGGGTCAACCGATGTTAAAATTGAAATTTTTCTGTTCAAATAATATTTGTTCTGTATGAGAGAGTGTTGTGATTCTGTTAAAACATGGATAGATGTGCCTTGGAAGTTTCATAAAAAAGTGTAGTCTGACATTGTAGGAAGTATTAAATTCCAACGTTCTGCCTAATTCTCGAAGCCGCGATAATGCAGCTCTGAGTCCAGCACTCAGAGTGGCATAGGCCTTCCACAACGAATGGCTAAAGTACATGTGTTGTGCATTGCTGTTATAAATGTGTGAGACTCCCAATACACGTGGCTCGCTCCGTATGTGCTATATGGTGGATATACCCGGACCGGGGTGTCACCATCATACGTAGGCACAAACTATAGAGGATACTTACATACTGTACAATGATCACTGGATAACCAGCTTACAAGCTTGTGTTATAAATTATATAAAATGTGGCGATTTTACTGAATTTATACAGCTAATGATCAAACAGTCCATCACTGTTTACGCAATACGCACGTGATATTGATTCTTTGCATTTACTGCAACTGCCTATGTAACTTCACAAACAGTACAGTTAGAAAAGATTCTGAGAGCAATAAAGTTATAAATAGGGTTATTTTGTTTTTTTAAGAATTTACATTTTACTATTGGCGCTAGATACATCGGATTGGATCGGACATCGGCCGATGTTACAATAAAAACATTGGCCACCGGATCAGTACGCCAGTCATATCCGTTAGGCCCTACTTCCTACTGTACAGTGCATCCCTTTCATTTTCAATTTACACTTTAAGGGGATCTGTGGGCATTTATTATTCATGTCCTACAAATTGAAGCAGTGATACTCTGCCTCTAGCATCTTTTTCAATTAGCAGCTTACCCTAATATATTCACAATCTCAACAAGTTTTAGTTTGATGATATATATAGTTATGTGTACAGTAATAAAAACCCTTCGCCCCAACTTGAACATACATCTGCAGTACAGCCTTTAATAATACATTTCTGCTGTAAAAATTGTCCATTAAATGTATATTAAATTAAGATATCTTAATTGGATGCCAATGCCACTTATAGTGAATAGCGACCATAACTTGTTTTATTTCTATGTAGTCATATACAGTACTTGAAGACTGGGTTGAAAAAAAGTGGCCACAAGTTTAATTTTGTTTCAACCACTTCAATGATACAGACCATCATAGTAATAAATTTATTAATGTATTTATATACTTTAATAATAAAAAATATCCATGTGTGCTGTGTGCATTTTTATTCACTGTGAATTTTCAGACTGCATAGCAATGCATGGTTATGTATTGCATGTTGCTATGCAATACCAGATAACCCAAAAATTAATGCATCACGTATACCTTTTACAATAAAAAGTAAATGTGTTTGTTTCAGTTATGCCAATTTAATTACATACTGTAACATGCAAAAATATTCTGAATATCTCTGATGGAGGTGGTGAATGAAGCATAGCAAGTTTAATAGCAACCATGTTAAGAGTATAATGCCACAGGCCTAGAGAGTCCCATCAAATGTCAGCTTCACACACAGAAAAGTTACATGTATTTATAAGTTAAATTTACATTTATATATATAGCACTTTATGCGACAGGCTGCAAAGCACAAATTAACCCCTGGTCAACGGTTACTTGTCAAACCGGCACACAACTGACGCAAGTGTACACATTTCGATCATGGAACGCTCTTGTACTGACGTGCTACATCACATTCCCCTGTGGGATATGCTAGCAGGCTGCTGCAGTGCTCACACTACTGTACAAGTTATCTCGCATGTCCCCATTTAATATACACCTAATATACGCCTTGCCCAAGAACACACACACACAATGACCTACAGGATCATGAAACCGTGTTTCATGATCATTGAATCACTGGAGTTCATCACTCAGGCCACCATGCCCCATTTGAAGCCCAATAACGTATTTATATATATATACACTGTAATAACACAATAATAAACATTTACTAACACAATATACTGTAGGCCTACACGATATAAAAAAACATGTACAATTTTAGTGCTTATTCATTGTCATTAGCACTTAGGTTCAACAGTCATGGGTAAAAAAAAAATATGATAATCCAGAACAGGGACATCTCTGTTATCTACAATATCACCAAAACTGGTTTGGGAGTTTATCAGCGATGTATTTACCTCATATAAATCAGAAGTCATGATCGGAGGACCGAACCTGTCAGGTCTACGAGGTGTGGCCGGTGGCGACGCACCTGCCTGGCTTTCTTCTCTGACCAGTACCCGATCTCTCTACTCAGCGATCTGCCGGCCACACGTACCTCGTAGACCTGACAGGTTCGTTCCTCTGATCATACCTTTTGATTTATATGAGGGAAGTCAGTACATGCTGTAAACTTAGATATATTTTAATTCATTTATTTAAAGGGTTGCCTCTAAATGAATTTCAAATAGCTCCCCATCAAATTTATTTACCGGTCGAAGCCCATCTATAGCACCAAATGTGCTGACCAGAACAGACTTCTAGCACAGTCAGGGCAAGATATATTAAATAACGAGTGCATCAGACACTGTATAGCATACCACCATGTATTACTGTAAGATAATAATTCCCATTGACTTTTCCTTTAACAGTTGAAAGCGACCTATAAAGCCTTCACCGCACATGATCAATGTATTAATTATCTCTACTTTAAGTAAATAGGAAGGGAATTTATTGATTTCACTTCAAAAGTCTGACACAGAGACTATAATTATGCAGTGTGTGTGTGTGTGTGTGTGTGTAAGGCAAGGGAGCTGACACTCTACTCTGTGCATCGTACTGCAGGCAAAAAGGTAAACAGCGAAGGAGGTAATTTAAAGCCAACTTATTAAAAACAGAATGTACAGTACAGTATGTACCAGAGGGGTCGAACCGTCGCTTCTCACAGAAAACTAGCCTTCAGGACTGAGTTGATTAATAGTGAGCCTCCATTCCTTCAGAGTGGCAATCAGGGTTTCATTCAAACTTTTTTTTTAATTTAACAATGAAAAGCCATGGATATGGTAATGATATGTAAATTATATATCACGTACACTGAAAACAAATCACAATATAAGAAAAAAAAACATAGATCGACAAAAAAATGGAACAGAATATTTATTCATCATATTATTATTGTGTGTGTTAGGAGCCATAGCCTAGTTTTACCCTAATGACAAAACACATTTTGAAACCTTTTCCCATTTTCTCATTGATTAGAGCATTCTGGGTAATCAAACGTTAGAGAATGAGGCTGTAAGATCTCTATTCCGATTGCATCTACTGACTGGGTGGCGTGCAGTCAAAAGTCCCTTTGCCAAAACATCTACGAAGTAAACTCTGTTAGTAGAGTACCAATTATCAAACTTATCTATTAAGTGCAATACAGGTAGGATACACTTGTGTGAATTGTATATTTTGTTCTGTTTATATTGTGACGACAATCACTTAAATCTTTCTGAACTTTGGTCAGCCAAATTACTGCAATGACCGGAACACGGTGGCACGGTGGGAAAAGGGGCAGAACAACTGAAATATTTGGGGGGGGGGGCAAACAACTTTCATGGGCTGAAATTTGTGTATGGTAAAAAAAAATGGGGAGGTTCACCCTTCCAGTTGGGGGGAGGGGTTTAGACATAAAAAAAATACAAAAAAAATATTGTATTTCCATTGTCGGCACATTTATTTGGACAATGATTATTAAATCTATGTCAAAAAAAAAAAAATTGGGGGGACAAACTTTATGCAACCACCGTAGCACTGCCACTGCTGGAACAACTGGAAAATGCAAATGAAACAAAATTCCACATAATTGTATTGCACCCTTTATAACTACACGTAAGGTCTGTACACGAACGTACAAGTGGAGAGAATCTGCCTAGATACATCTAGATTCCTTTAAGGAATCAAAATGTAATAATAAGAAACAAACTTGTATTTTCTTTCCTTAACCATTCAATATAAAGAATATATGCTCATGTATTCCTTTGTGGAGACCCTGGGGACTAGATTCTCAATCAGAAAATCAAGTACGAGCATTACTGTATATAATAAACCATATTGAACGTAATTGAAAGGTAATACAGATTGGTTTTCAAACCGAAACTGTTTAATTGGAGTTCACTATATTGAATGGAATGTTTCACTGAATGAATAACTTTGAATAAATCAACATCACTTGATGCATCATCGACCTACATGTACTAGTAGAGCTGTATCATTGTTGCACTAGGGAGCTAATATTCGGCTTACATTTTCATGTCATTTCAAGTCATTGTTTATTAGAGTTGTTAGTCTAACTGTTGCACATGTACATGCATTAACAAAAGACTATGGGGGTGGGGGTATTCAAGGATAACCCTTACAACATCACTTGAGGCATTTGTAGTCGATAATTTAAGCGATTTGATGAATAGGGTAGAGATTGACTAGGGTTGGGTGCAGAAAATTGACCAGGTGGGGTATATAGGGTAATAGGAATTATGGTAAGGGTGCTGAATATTGACTTGGGGAGGGGGTTATTCTAGGATAACCGTAATCATTCAGGACATTTGCAACAGATAATTCGGTCAATTTGACAAATAGGGTCAGGGTTACTGGGAGAGAAATTGACATGATGGTGGGGGCCACATGTATTTAGGGACTGTTTTGGGAATTGTCTCCTTAGGGGAAACTATAATAGCCCTAGCATCATGTCTGGAACATTTGACTGTTCACTATTAACAGTGCCTTTAATAAGAGTTAATACAGGAAACTGTCCAGACACTTCTTTTTACAGTAGGTTTGCCAACTGTACAAGTAAACTATATAAAAGACTTTTTCTCCCAGGAAAACTTCAGCAGTGCCTTTACAGTCATATTGGCCAATGAGTCCTTGATAGCCCTACTTTATGACAAACACAATGAATTAATGCAATCAAATCTCTAAAAAAATGTCATTACAGCCATGAATAATAATTACACATACCTGTATTTGAATTTATCAGTTGTAGGATGAGAGGCCTCCTGGTGACGATGCCAGATCCACGAGGTAAAAAGTCTCTGGAAGAAGAAGAAGATGAAAAGATACATGCGATGATCCTCAAAAGCCTTTGCAAAAATAGTCACATCATCGTTGGTTTTAATTTTCTAGAATACGTGGTCCTACTGTTCATGTACCTTCCACTCGGGTTACTTTTTATTTTTATAAGAATTTGTTATGAATATTAAATTACAGTTAATCATAATTTGTATTGAAGTGTTGGAAAACAAAAGTTGACACAAGACACATATATGGGTCTTGTGATTCCTTGACATAATTTATTCCAAATCAATGGGTGAGTGTTACCCCCTTTCCTTAGACCCCTCCCACATGGACACAATGGTGAGGGTTACCCCCTTTCCTTAGACCCCTCCCCTGCGGACACAAATCAAGAAGACTTTTTTAGAAACTGTTTGACCTCTGCTGACCTCTGCTGACCTTGGAACAGCACCAAAACAAAAGGCTTCTTGAAGTCAATGCGAGGAAACTTCACGCCAAGTATGACATTCATGCAGGTTGGCGTTCTTGAGAACGCGATTACGAGCTTCCTTCCCATCCACACACACACACACAGGTGGGTTTTACATTCAGTCCAAGGACTCCATAGAAATATCCTTTATCCCTAATCCTAACTTTGACAATACCCTAAATCATTGTTTGCATCCACACACACACACACACAGGAGGGAAGTGTGGTCAAGTTAAATAAAGAACAACATTTTTGCATGATTTTAAATACATGGATGATGAATTGCTTTAAAAAATACCTAATCTAAGTTCCAAAATAGGTATTTAAATAAAATACATTCTATTACATCATTTTCATTATTAAACACCCAGTGGTTTTGTGATCTTTGCTTCCTTATTGTTGAAAAGGTCTTATTGTTTCTATAACCAGAAAAACCCAGTGGTTTGGTGATCTTTGCTTCCTTATTGTTGAAAAGGTGATTTACTGTAGGTTCCTCATACTCACTATATAGGAAACAATACTAGAATAAGACATTCAACAGTCCCACACAAATTCAGCCTGGCTGCTGGGTTTGTATTTCTATACAATATCAATATTGAAACAAATTCCACTTAACTAGCAATATCACCATCACTATATACCTAGCATGTTTCCCTAGTGTTAAGTTAAACCTGATGAGGTTTTCAGCAACTGACCAAAATTACCTTTGACCTCTTTTAAAATCAAGGAGGTTAATCTAATGCCAAGTACTTAATAGCAAGTATTAGATTCTTCCAATTTCCCCTTGTTCCATTAATTAGCCTGATTTACATGTTTTTTCAGCATTTAATGCATATCGACCTCTCATGACCTCTAACTCTAAAAATCAATCGATTTCATCTATTCAACATGAACTAACTAAGATTTTCATCCAAGTTCTCCTATTGAGATAGAAGATTACAATCTTTTCAATTTTTTTACCTATGTTGACCTCAAATAACCTCTTATAAAACGAAGAGGGTTCATCAACTCAATATGGCAGATCTATGTGTACCAACTATTGAGTTTCTCCTATTGAGTTCTAGCCTGATTATATCATTATAATGATGACAAAATTGGTAAAAATAAACCCTTTTTGTTAGTTTTTGCGACTTCCACCCCAACCTTTAAGGTTGTGTTATTTTATCAAATATATAGGTTACAGTACATAAACCTACTATATGTGTGATAAAATATAGGTTGCAGTACGAAACAATGTGTTAAATTAAGGCAATAAATGAATGTGGCAAAATAATGTGGGATAATCATTTTTTGAGCATCAAAATTACTGAAATAAAAATAGACATGTACAGTATAATGCTACATATATATACATATATCAATGACCTAAAAATGACCTCAAGTCAACAACTACCATAGAGAACAATATAGGGGCTGCATCACAGGAAGTGAATACTTGAAGCTCTTACAAGTGCATCAGAGTTCAGGCTGTGGAACCCTATTCAATATAACACTACACAGATCCACCGAATCCATGGGACAATTACTTTCTTCTTGTCTCGAGAATTAATGTCCTACATGATTAAAGTTAGGTTAGGTTTATAGCGAGAGTACTAGAGTAGGTGTAGATTTGTTGTCTCGAGAAGTAATATCCTGTAATATATTCTCTTGAGGATTGGGTGACAGATCACACACACAGATACTATTAATGACTAGTGTAACTCTATATACTGTTGTAGATTGGGTTTTGAGCCGTAGTGTTAAATCATGGAAGGTTATATACTCATGAGAGGGATTTGTATTTCGGGTATTATCAGGGCCCATTTTATGATAACATCACATGTTCATGAGAGGTGGGCCCAGCAGACCGCAAGGTCCCTAGCCCAACCAAGAAAAAAGATGGCACCATGATAAAACTTCACAAGCCATCTGGGCAGTGACCTTTGGGAGGTAGAGTTTTAGACCAGATCGGTCAGGAAATGATATATTGCCTGACAGGGTAAGTATGGGTGGTTGCTATGAATTCATGTTTTACATTCAGTCCAATTTAAATTGTCCTATTCCATGAGGATCCACTGTCGTGCACAGAGCAAGTCATAAGATAAGTGTAAGAATTTTTCAGGACAGACGGTTTGTCAACTTTTGGTGGTCTGCCCCTTATTTTTATTTGACCTGAAGATAATGATAATTTTGGCAATATCTTCTTTTTCCTTCAAAATTAGGTATACTGATTAGCTTGCAGAATTGGGTTGCATAATATTAGCATGGTATTCATAATCATGCAGGGATTTATAGGTTTCTTAGGGAAATAATGAAGAACAAAAGATGAAATTTAATAATACCTAAAGGGGGAGTGTATCAGCATGACCAACCGGCAGGGGTCGCGTTCTTGCGCGTCATGGACCTCTTACTTTTGCTTTCAGACACATGAGTTTGAACCTCGTGCTCACTAAAAGGGTCCGAGGAAAAAAGTTTGGATGCACAAGGAATGTCGGCCCCAACTCTGAATCTTGAAAATTTTAAATACCAAATCAACTTCATTCTAGAAATCTCACACAGACTCGAGTCATAATTTTCATAATGAAATTAATTTTGGTGAAATCTTTTCAAGAATGACATTGAGTACGGTTGTTTTGTTGGTTTTCTGATCAATAAAGTTTCCCAATTTATGAATCTTCCCATTCTAACCAGCTGCGCGAAGTGCTATGACGCGAATGACTTTTGTCACAGTTCAACCCCAATGAAAAGTTTACACCACTAGTTCAATGGTAAATGCTATGAAAACTGTGCATGGAGTATGGCGATCATTGCATGGTTTGTGTTACACGTTCTTCAGCACATGACATACTGTATATCAACCTCTCATGACTTCTAACTCACCAGGTACACTTAATTGACAAGATTTTGTTCCCAGTCAGGCAACAGTTATTCTGAAAGCTGCTTAATTTCTAACAACTGTTGAAATGCAATAAGATTTATTCATAGAGTGCACATTTCAATTTTTTGTTTTCAAATTTTAATTTTTATCAATTATTAATCTCCCTAAAGTATACACCTGGTATTAATTCAGCTCTTTAGTGCTATCCATGGGAAGTGCACAAGTAGGCTGTTGTTTGTCTGACACCTGCATTCTTAACTTCCCAAATTTAATGACAAAGTCTCTAACCTTTTTCATTTGGATTAATGAATCAATTGCAGTTGAATGGGAGAAAATAGAGTTGGATTTTACTTTTAAATTTAAACATCAGGGCTTGACATATATACAGTAAGCCCTAAAAAGGGCACAGCAAAAATACCATTGTAGTGAAATCATGGAAATCATGGAAAAATTGGATGGGCATGATTACAAAAATAAATCTGAGGAAGGGCACTGCCTGCCTTTTTTTTTGTCTACTCGGTAACACGGTCATTTGAGGAGCAGTAAAAGAATTTATTTAAGGAATAAAACTGCAATTGGGTGAATTTACTGGTGAATAAACTTCCCATATAATATAATGGCAAATTCGCTAACCTTTTTTATCCTTATTGAATCAATCGATGAATCAATTGCAGTTGAATTGGAGCAAATAATAGCATTGGATTTTACTTTGAAGTATCATCATGGCACAGCAAAGATGTAGGTTCCAATAGTGAAGGGGCAACATGGCAAATTGGATGGGCATGATGACAATTGAGGAAGGGGCACTGACTGCTTTTCTAGGTCCTAGGAATAAACTAGGACCTAACCGATATGACTTTGGCGTATCCGATCCGATGGCAGATGTTTTTATTTTAACATCGGCCGATGTCCGATCCGATGTATCTAGCGGCAATAGTAAACAAAGCACAAGTTTGCTGTTGTATGTACACATTCTTTAAATTTTTAAAGAACCAAAATAACTCTATTCAGGCTATAACTTTAAGGCTATCGAAATCTTTTCTACTGTACTGTATGTGAAGTTACATAGGCAGTTGCAGTACATGCAAGAATCAATGCCACATGCATAAACAGTGACGGGCCTGTTTGACCATTAGCTTTATGAATTCAGTAAAATCACCAAATGGTATATAATTTATAACACAAGCTTGTAAGCTAGTTATCCAGTGATCATTGTATGCAAGTATCGTCTACAATTTGCGCCCAGGTCTATGGTGACACGCCTGTCCACGCACGTAATAGTCGAATATTGCAACAAAGATATAATGAAACCTAATATCATCCTTCGCAAAATTGGGTATATCCGCC
>JAODFY010036662.1:0-12689 GCA_027580055.1 Paracaudina chilensis | reverse complement strand
TTGGCGCGTAGCGTGCAAGAAAATCTTGGCAGAAAATGCTTCCCAGATCGCTGGAAATGGCACTTCCCATGCATGCCTTGCAAGTTGCATCTAAACATTTTCAATTTTGAAATCTCATGTTCTGGAAACTGACTTTTTTCTAATGCCCCTCCAGGAATCAATATTAAGTTTTACGTATATTTTGTGGGGTTTGTGGTGTCACGTGTGTTACGCAAATGCCGTACTAATAAAGACCATGCATCCTTATAGGCCCCACACTTTTGTTAAGTGTGGAGTTCCGAACAAAGGTCCGTATTTTACATGTTGACCATCGACGGACGGACGGAAAGGCATTTTATGCCTCCTTTTTGTGGGGGCCCCTAAATTTGGGGGCCTGGGCCCCGGTGGCCCCGCCGTAAATCCGGCACTGTTTAGGGTGCAGGTGTACAGTCGTAAGCTATAAGCCTGCAGCTTAGTAAAACCCAACATATAACTATAGGGTGCATGTGAACAGTCGAAAGCTATAAGCCAGTCCGATAATCTCCCGAATTGTTAATTTAGCATGTAATCTTTTAATATTAGGCTAAGGGCTGCTCATTGCTTTTGTGAACACAAATCCAATGTTTTCAGATTATACAACCATATATCGGCGCTTTCAGCTATACGAAAGTTGCCATTTGTTTTAGAAAATGACTTGAAGTAAGTCTACGATGACATTACAGTGCAACTTATATTCCTTTGTATTTCTTTGAAATATTAACCATGATTATTTGTTTATTTCTCTTTTATGAGACATTTATTTTGTAACAAATAAAAAAAAAAAATTTACCGTTTTAAATATAGATATTAAAAAGTAATAAAAAGGGATAGCCTATTACTATAAGCGGCACTGTGATTTCATATCAGACGTCCCAAACATCCCAATCTTGGCGTCATATTTAGTAGGAGGATTTATCCTTCTATGTGACATGTATTTTTGTTAACTTTTAATATACATTCTTATCATGGGCTGATCTTTCACAAACAAATCAAAACATATTTGTTGTTAATATTGATAATAAAATGTCATCGTAGACTTATTTCAAGTTGCTTATTGCTAAAAGTGCAGATTTTAAACAACTTAATTGAGAACGGAACAAGATATTTGGATTCAGATTTAATGGGCTTGTGTATCTGAGCATTATTCTCTTAAATATAAGCAAATGGTATTTGGTGGACTTGTTTCGGTTGTCCGCTGGGGCGAACCAAAATCTCAGTGTTTGAAATGTGATATCGTGTTAATAAACTGTAATTGTTATATTCAAAAGCTCGAAATGGGATATTTATGATACATGAGGTTAGAGATATAATTGAAACTTCTTTCATAAATAACTATAAGAAATTGAGGTAACGGAACCTTGCATTACCCAGTGGTTAATTTAAACATATATAAGTAGATGCGGGTCAGATTTGGTCGTTTCGAGATAAACCCAATTGGGGTTTTGTTTGGATGACATTTGCCCAGCGAGAATCGTCTGTTGTGCCGTTTTTGCTACTAAAATACCACAATGGATTCTATCAACATGTATGCGATACATTATGTATTGTCGCAAGAAAAGCAAAATGTATGTTTAAATTTGTCATTTTTATTCAATTATTGTCTATAAAGTATGGTTCTGGAACATTTTCCCATAAAAACCCACATTTTGCCAACAATGGAATTAGGACACTTTTGTTTTTCCGCGACGATATTTTAGTATTTTCCCTTCTTATGTTCCTCAACGATCCATCCACGGTTAATCATTATAATCGATTCTTTGCCCTAACCCACTCACATCCGAAATCCAAAGTCAACCTTAAATCTGTAACAGCCCAAAGTATGCATATTATCAGCTCCTCAGTGCCCCACTTCTAAAATGTCAAATGTTATTTTAAAATAAAATTTTGTTATGAAACTGAGTCTCTCATATTCTCAAGTTAATTGCGGTAGTTTAAAGTGACGTTTGTGTTTTGTTTGCGCTAGAAGCATTGCTAACAAGGGTGGCGATTTATTCTCAATATTGGGGAGGGGGCAGGACCATGTGAAAAAATTGAAAGGATTGTGTGCAAAAAAATAATTAAATGGGGGAATTCTCAAATATTTGGAAAACATGCCCCCCCCCCCCGCGTGATTGCCGCCAACCAATGCTAAGATGGAAGCCCTTACTACGTCATATACGTGACAGGGACAACACACGCAGGGATATGGACAGGGACACCCCATTCCACCACTAAAATGTCTTCAGTTAGGCCATTACGGCTCATGGGAACGTCAAATCGACAACGAGGAGGGGGACAGATTTGCCTCAGTTGTACATTGCTCCTGAATCCGCTACTTATTGCCAGACTCGTATCTTGAGTCGAATGCACATGTTCTCTAACCTTGTTCCGAAGGTAACACAGTCTCACATTAACAACAAATCATAGCAGCACGCCCCCCCTCCCAAATAGCACATATTTGTCTGCATTAGCAGATAACTGTCTCCGCATTTTCCAGAAATATTGTGTAGGGTTAGTTAATTTTTTGCATTTACACTTATTTAGTCTAAACGGATATGTCGTTTGGCACAAATTTCGGTCTATGTCGCTATGTTAGCCATTTGATACAATGTTGAAATAATATGAACGACCACACTGTTGGTCACGCTGCTACTTTAATTGAACCTATAAACCTTTCAATGTTTGTACATCGTATTTTTACTGGAATTGGCTGCAAGTAGATCAACCCAATCGATATATTAAGTTACATAAAAGGAAACAGCTCAGTCGAGGGAAGGCGCCCTAGTGCTTCAAGTATTGGATTACATCAGAAAGAGGGAAATGTATTGAAAACTAAGAATTCGAGCAGTTTACACTGTTTCGTTACATAAGTTATATTTTAATGGAAACTATCCCCGTGTTAAAAGATATACGTTGATTTTTTCAAGTTCATTTTATGGAAGATGAAAAAAACTCTGAGGGATTAAATGTAAAAGTGCAGGAGCTTATTAAGCTTGGGATTAAATCGCCGTCATAAAACAATAAATCTTGATTGATATGTGCGTAGTTTGTAATTAAAAGTCGTATGAACTGAAGAAGTTTAAAACCATCGCGATAAATTTCTCATTATTTCAGATACATTTTAAGAGCAATTAAAACTTGGGAACATGAGACAGATGAATTTTCGGGGTAATCTAAGTCGTATCGACCAGGCAACATAGTACGCCTGCATTACTAATACGTGTCCTGGATTGATCAACAGTTATGTCAGCCACGAAATCAATGTTTGGGTGGGGTGGCAGGGGATATGTCTCGATCTCTTTTTAACGGTTCGTCTATTTGTCTGTGACGGCTGGCTTGTAAACACGATAACGCAATAAGGCCAACTTCGATGAAGCTTATATATGGCATGTATATAGATTTGCCTTGAGTACAAAAAGCCTATTGTTTTTGGTACAGATCAAAAGTCACCTAAGGTTAACAGAGGTCAAACACTGAAAACATTGTCAACATCATGACTTGACATGGCTAACTTGAATTATGTTAATGCTCGTTTTGTATCTTTCTATTAGTGTGTACATTCATCTGAGGCCAATCTGTGCAGAAACGTTGTAAACATGATATCTCAATAAAGGCCAAAAAACAATGAAGTCCATACTGGGCATGAATGTTTAATCAGTAAAACCCTCAAACTGAACTATACAGTAGGAAGGATTCACCTGACCCTAAATACCCCCAAACAATGTGACTAAAAAGATGAGCAAGGACAAGGGATGACAGCACAGTTTGTGCTCTAGTTAGATAACATTAAAATGTATAACATGAATTTATAAAATGTTTCAGACATGTTTACTCAAGCTTTAAAAAAAAAATCTTTTTGCTGAATTTATTCTACAAGGCAATGGGATCTATATCTTGTAATTTCTGAATAACAGTGAAAACGTCAAAACTCGCATTTTTAGGCGCATTTCCAGAAATGACAAGTTAATTCCAGATGAGTTGTATTGTATTATATTACTGCAGTGGGTCCTCATGTGAGCACGCGGAGCCCGACACTGTGCTGTTGGCTGACTTTCTCGAGCATCTAGCGGGCATGGATATCTCTTTTGGTGTTACGTCACATCGGAATGATCAGACATGCCAAATAACATACTGCGGGCTTAATTAAAGTAGTGGGAAATATCTTGTCATTTCTGGATAACAGTTGAAAAAACGTAAAAAAAATAACCTTTTCAGGCACATTTCCAGAAATGACGTGTTACTGCCTATTTTATGACCTCATAAAACGTCGTATTTGTCAGTATCAGTGTATTTGTTTAATTATTGTCTTGTTCATTAATGTGTTACAGTGACTCAACAAAAACAGCAAGCTTTGCTTCTTTCATCTTCACCATGTGACGTCACGTTTAGTAATTCGCCATACTTGCATGTCGCACGACCTCGAGCCTTGAGCATATTGGCTTCATGTTACAGCATCTCAATGTAATTGTATTGTATATCCATGTAGGCATCGACTATGAGTGTGCCCCTCAGATACTGGTGGCCATAAAATCTTGTTATAAAATATGAACCAATTATAACGAATATGGCAATGCGTGACATATCTTCCGGGTAATAACCCACTTTGTTTGTATATTTTGTTCGCTCAACAACAACGCCTGTGGCATCAATGTTGACAAAGAGAAATGTGTCACGATAGCCCGGAGGTTGGGTATATGGGATTATAGGAGGATCTAGGCCGCAACTGCCGCAACTATACCGAAAGAAAAATAAATAAATGAAGTCTATAAACGAGTATATAATTGTCTGTTTGTACGCGGGACATAATAAATATTAAAGAGTCAATCGTTTATAATTGACCCTCATGTTAAAGATAACCTGTCTCACTATATAGCGTATGCTAGAGATCATTTGTTGTAATGTTTATGGGGTTGTGACCAATCAGGAATTTCATGTGATATTCATTTTTGGGAAGAAGAGTAAACGTGAGTAAACGTGATTGCATTATTCAACATATGTTATTAGACGAAATGTAGATGTTATGACCGCCTTTCCTTTATTCTGCAATATACCTCCACCAAATTCACATCCCGATAATGCTTAATTTACAGGAGAAGTTTAATCATTGACAAAACCAGGCCTATGTATACAATATATATTCTTGTAATCGACACTCTTTAAATTTAACCAAAGCAACGCAAAAAGTTCGACTGAAATAGTTACCACACCTCGATTTGAAGATCGATCATTTTATACTATCAGATGACGTCACACAGCTGTTTGTAAAGATCTATCGCTCAGCTGATTGCAAACAGCTTTTATATATTTAATTTACATATCATAACTATATTCCAGTAGCTCCTTAGGCAAATTGAAAGTTTTAATTTAACACTATAATTCCGTCCTTAAAATGTAGTCCTACCAAAAGAAAGGAAGTCACATAATTATCTAATTATCATGTGATAAGACACAGTAGCTTACGCTTTAATGCATGATTTAACTCACTCACTATATACACTCTATATTAACATGCCAATATATATATTTAAAAAAAAATGTAAACTCTAAGATGTGGTTATTCATCGTTGAATAAAAGGCTTGGGAATCTCTTCCTTTATTTTCCACCCTTTCCATAGAATTCGTGAATCATCGAAGCTCTAACAGGAAATGATTTCATAGCATACTCTGGACAAGATTTGAATACCATTCGTCAGAGTGAGTGTCAGGAGATGGTGGCTGTGAGTTATGTGGAGGTCACTTGCGTGGAGTGGCCTGGGCCCGTTTTGTGGATGGAAAGGCTTTATAGGCCTATATAGACTTTCCACCAATGTGGACTTAATCCAGTATTTAAATGAATCCTTTAAGCTGGCAAATTAAAATGTTTGTTGAAGCGGCAGTTCATTGGATGTACTGGTTTCCAAACTGGAACGAATATTATAGATGCAGAAGTCGCTCATTTGATTATCCTCTCAGGTGCATATAAGGAGGACGCATCTTAATTTAATAAAATTAACCTAGATAAGAACGGAACCTTCGGCTTTGAATCTAACTTTATTAGCGAGGCATCAAAATCTGTTCAAATGCAGATTATTAGCTCGACCAAGTGATAATGCTGTTTATAATTGGTAACAAACCAAAATAACGACGCAGACAGATTAAACCCACAGGATATATAGTCATTTAATTGCCCTGTTTTGCAGCACGATACAAGCATTTGCGACGAAAGACTCACATTAAATGTCGGTTACGTGATAGAACGTAACATTTTGACATCTTTACTGAAGACCACAAAAATACAAACGCCAATATTTGGCAAGAAACAGATTCTTCTGCAATCAAAATGGACGGTGTCAAAATTTCAAGAGCGCATGCTCAGTGTGTAATCTTTGTTGAGACAAGCGCGACCGTCGCCTATACTTTTATCATTACGTAGTTTACAAAACTTGGCATAAATTGTAGCATACTTGAAAAAAATTTTGGAACCTCAATTCATCAGTCTAGTATATGCATTTATTTTTTATGACGTTCGGAAAAATTACTTGCCGGCCCATTTGCCCCATTATCATTGCATTACGTGAAATCAGGAAACGGCTTAATGGAATGTAATATAAATAAAATTAACATAGGAAGTAGAGTTTATTTAATTCCTCAAGACATTTATCTGAAATATGGAAAGCCTTCTCTAACCCACCACAGCAACAGAGCGATATTTAAATGTATTTGGGATAGATCCACTGACACACCAGACAATTTTTTTTTATAATTTTTTTTTTAATATAAGGTGAGCTCTGCACAATGTTTTTTTCAGGATTCAAAGGCGAATTTGGTGAAACTTGCAAACAATGACGCAAATCACTCAGGGGCGGCGCCAGCGGGGGGTCCGGGCGGGGCACGGGAGCCCCGTCGGGGAGCAGTGGACCCCCCGTACAGGATAGCACCATTTTGCTTCGGAGGGGTTTTAGGTGTGAAAACATTTCCAATTTTCCAATTTCTAAGGGGGGCACCCACTCCCCCTTAGAACCCTCTCCCATATCACTCCAAACCAAATCACCAATACAAACGCTTGGACCCCCCGTCGGGGACCCGCGGCCCCCTCGTCGTGACGCGGCTGGCGCCGCCCCTGAAATCACTATATTAACCTAAAGCGCGAATCAAAGAGTTTAAGATGGTTCTTTCGAATTTTCTTGAACGGTATGGAGATTTTACAATCTGTCTTAAACTGCCTTAAACTGTATATAAATTACCCAAGCCAAAGTTTCATATCCCTGCAGAAGGAACCAATTAACAAGATATCGGAAAGAGAAATTCTTCAAAATGTGACACAACAATGCTACTTTGCCTAACACGCAAATAACAGGTTAGTAACTGGTCTGGAAATACTTCGTCCATTCTGGAAACCCGTCTGAAAAGACGGATTTTGTACGTGTTTCACCCATTTCCAGAAATGACAAAATATTTCGCACTGCGGTTACGCCCGCAATAGGCCTATGTTATTTGGATATATTTTCTCAACACATCACGATGTGACGTAAGTCCTTGACCTACTGCAGAAAACAGGTCAGTAACGTGTCTGGAAATACTTGTCAATATGTTATGGAAACCCGTCCGTTAAATGCAAAAACTGGGGAGCAGAACATGACTATTTCAACAATTGTTGACAGCATTCGATACTTAGCCAATACGGAGCACGGACTCCTGTCAGGGAATTCAATGGCTGCGAGCACTTGATGAGTGGCCAATTTAACTCACATCAAATCTCGCCATGTGAACATCTTCGACTTGCCAAGATAAATTATTTCAACTTCTTTTTAACGAAGTTGATTTAGGTTAAAATATCACACCATGACGATATAATGTTGAACAAGTCGACTTGTTGAGATAAATTATCTCACCATGACCACATCATTTTGAGAGAAGTCGACTTGTTGAGATAAATTATCTCACCATGACCACATCATGTTGAAAGAACTCGAATTGTTGAGATAAATTATCTCACCATGACCACATCATGTTGAAAGAAGTCGAATTGTTGAGATAAATTATCTCACCATGACCACATCATGTTGAAAGAAGTCGAATTGTTGAGATAAATTATCTTGCCATGTCGACATACTATTGAAAGAAGTTGACCTGGTGATATAATTTATCTCAACATGTCGACTTCTTCCTGTAGGGTGTCCACATGGCGAGATAATTTATCGCGTCATCATGACATCTCATTTGGCACTTTGAGAGCTCCGTAGGTAAATTTTCACAACCTTCTTATTGTTAATTGGCGCCCTCACAAAGATTGTCCAATTGCATTAGTATCATGAAATGTTCTTAAAATTTCCATCTGTTCATCGACGATCAGTATGAATAACTAGAGTTTGCGCAATTGTCGAGGTGATTGATGATGAGTTGTTGATGATTTATTGTTTGTCTGACATGGATTAGATTTGGGTTTACAAACAACATTGATAAAATAAAACAGAGCCATCTGCAGTGAGCTTGTACGGCTTAGTGAAGGAAGACAGAAGACCAATCACCGACTAGCCTTTCTTCACGTAATGAGATTTTTTGTCGTATCGATGCGAATTGACTTTGGGCGTTCGCAGTGTTATTTTAAAAATTCGAGCCATTTGCCTGACTCTTGGCAGGTCTTTAATTTGATACATATTATTTATTGATTGAGGAAAGGAAGGAAAATTAGAAGAGACTCAATCATATTTAAACAGTATGTATTATACCTTAATTCCCGTATCATTCCAATCATAATTGAAGTCCTGGTGTGGTTTCAGAATTAATCAGTTTATTCTTCAATGAGCGAACGTAATTTCTAATGAGCTATTTATATATTTCCCAAACTCACGATGGAGAAACTCATAATGTATCATATACGGTCGGATTCCACTTTGGCTGATAGTGTCCCTACTAAAAAAAGTTAGCAGACCTAACAAAACAAACTTAACAAACCTCCATATGATCGGGGATTATCTTCATCAGGGATGTACTAACAGTGTGAAAGTCGGCCAGTCGGAGTTTTACATCGTTTTAAAATTACCCAGTGGCGTGCGATTCCCCCGACTCCCCGACCAGGAACTCTTGATTGGTGGGGCTTAGATGTTCCAAAGAAATCTAAAATGGGGCGGCTAGGAAACATTGGCGAGTATTTGCCCATGTTTGTATTGCCGCTGTATACAAATAAATCTGCGCGCGTAGCGAAAGGGCGCGACACGTGCGTGCTTGTCCACAAGCTGAAAATTATGGCGAAGTTACTGTATTCTTATATACCTGATACTTACTCGCCCCGAATTTCTTGCGACACTGCTATAGAAATATATACCAACACGCGTATCGCGCGAAAATATTTGCCCCAGTGAGTCACGTGCACCCCAGCTGAAAATGTCTTAGGATGACGCTGTATGAGTATATACCCAGGCGCTGGTACGCATACATTTTTAACCTGCTTGCCATTATAGTTGCTGCCATTATAGTCCCCCCAAATTGTGAATTCATGATTGTCCCTCACAGATAATGATTATATTCAAGTGCGTGGCGCCAGCGGGCAAAAGAGGTGGGCTACAGCCTCCCCGTCTATCCCCCGTCATGGATAATAATTATTGGTTCCGATGCCGAAGGCAGGCATCGGAACCTATGTAGTCAAGTTGGCGTGTGTGGGTATGTGTGTATGTGGTGTGTATATGTGTGTGTCTGTGTGTATGTGTGTGGCACTTGTAAATACGATATCTCAAGAAAGAGGAGGTGGAATGATATCATACTTGGTATATATGTTGACCATAATGGGTACATGATCCCTATTGTTTTTTGGTGGCCATGTCGTGAATATTAATGAAGGGGCAGGCTCAAAGTAAAATTCTTAAAATGTCAATATATTCGCAACGGTATGTCCGATCTCCTTCATACTTGGTATGGTGATGTAAGTTAGTAAGACAGTTGCATTATTGTCAAATTCAACTGTTAGATGCCCCATGATTAGTAGATGTGCCTCATTGTTTTTGTTGTCCATGAATATACAAACGCCAATATTTGGCAAGAAACAGATTCTTCTGCAATCAGAATGGACGGTTTCAAAATTTCAAGAGCGCATGCTCGGGGTGAAATCTTTGTTGAGACAAGCGCGACCGTTTCACTGATGAGTCATCAGTGAGTAATTATTGCGATAATAATTTGTGTGCCGAACGAACTTCAGTGCACTCATTATACTAGTAGTAGTAGCTAGCCTGTGTTGTTATTGTTACTGAGTGTTAGGCTAGTTACAGTTTTTTTCAGTTGATGGCAAAATTATCTTTCTATGAGATGTTCTTTTCTTCCGTGAGTATTAGCTCTTCTGGTTATAAGCTCTTTTTTAAATCTGGGCACGGTTCAAGATGAATACATCGTAACTTAACGCGGAACGTAAACGCTAACGTTAGTTAGCGCTTTCTCAGTCTTTGTTGCAATTTGTATATTTCGCGCAACTAAGGCCTATATGACAGCGCCATCTGTTGATATTCGGTGGGGCGGGCAGCCCCATATGGCCAATAATATTATGCCATCGCTAAGACTAATGATTTTCGCCCGTGCATGTCCTTTACATTAGACTACTGTCACCGAAGTTTCCAGCACAGTACTGTCTGTCAATATTATATGAATCATTTTGCGAATCAAGATACAAATAATCACACAAAAATGGCACGTTTTGTGCATTACGTTCATGCTAGCTTCCCCATGCAAGTAAACATTTTACAATCTTGAGTTTCCAACACATAAGCCTACATAAGTATAATACCGGTATGCATACCGGCGTGGTATCTTTAGAGAGGAGGCTTGATATATATTTGAAAAAACTCTCACTTAATTCTGCGGAAATACGTGTTTTTCTCTCTTTCTTTGCCCGCAATTATAGTAATTTATAATATAAATGCAAAATTGATACAATTTTCAGCGCGGATGTCTCTGTCCTCGCCATGCTGTTTTCTGCTACTTGTGGTATGTATCTGTCGTAAATGGTCGCATTTATAGTATTAAAGAAGTAAAACTATGATGTAAATTTCTAGCCCACCTCTCGGGTAAAACTGTTTCAAGATGTTCAATTGGCAATATTTGCCCGAATTTTCAATGAATTAGGTTTAAAAGATAAGGAATAAGAAATGCCAATAATATAATTATTTGGGACGATTATATCAACCAAATTTGTAATATTATGTTCTTCATATGTGGCGAATGAGAAACTTTTGCTATGCGTATTATTTGGCGCATCTATGTAGGCAGTCGAATTGCTAAAGGCAGCTTGATTCAAAACAATGCTTCCTTAACCCCGTTGTGAGGAAGTTTACCTATCCGTAAACTATATATCTCGGAGGTACATTGTGTTCGGTTGGATTTATATCAAAATTGATCCCAGGTCAGGGCAGCATGAGAAAATAGAGAACTAGAATTGCTCCAAATATAATCGCTTTTCTGAAGGGGTAAATATATTTTACAAAGGGGCGCATCGGATATAATTTCGAACAAGCTTAAAGTTCTAATATCTGGTCTTTACTTCTTCATGTGCCACATTGCGAATGTGGTGAGGCTTTTCTGATCGGTGAATCTGAAGGCGATATCGTAGGTGTTCCTACCAAGAATGCATGGATATTCAGAGGAATTGTAACGTCATATCCCAAAAGTAGACGACCATTGCTGTCTATTGGTGCAAATATTTTGCATTGTCATAGACCCCAAAGGCCATTCTCATTCATGCCATGTGCCTCACTCGCTCATGTTGGGTCTTGTTAACTTACTTCCATATGTTCCTGGTGGTTTGGGCTCGACCTCGTAATCCCGAGGTTTCTGGTTCGAATCCTGGTCGGGCTGCTGCGTAGTGTACTTGGGTAAGACATGTTATTCCGATTGCCTTTCTCCACCCACCTGTTAATTGGGGACCTCCGATGAAACTTGTACACTGTAGGTAGCGCTGTATTGTAGCTGCACCTATAGGGAAGTCCCCAGGGGAAAACGATATAAAGACATACCGCTGCTGTACTACGTTGTGTCGGGAGGGAACAGCCCGGAAAGTGTGGGTTGGCCAGGTTACCAATAACCGGGGTAGTATCTATAAAGCGCTTTCAGACCTCGGTGATAAATTGCTATATATCAAGGAAGTGATATTATTATTATTACGTGCAGGTGTCACGGTTAACGTGTACTCCTTTAAGTAATAATTAGGTCATTCTTCCTGACCGATATCGTGCGCTCAAATAGAAGGTATTCGAATGTTCTGGAAACCGCAAGAGACTTGTCTTCATGACAATGGGGAAATCCCTGGTGACGTCATCTCTCATTTCAGTGGGGTCCACGAACGTTCAGCCTATCACAGTCGTGTTGCCGTTCTACGTTAACTCCGCATTTTATAGAATAGACACTACAAAACATTCGCGAAATTATTTCGCCGGATTCCTTCTAAAATGGGACAATGATCTGGAGACTATTTCGTCAGAATTCTGGGAAAAAACTTTCGGGAGAATAAGCCCTCGTTCATATATAAAGGGCGAAATTTTGGACAATTGGATTCGATTCAGTGAGTTCGTTTCATTTGTGAACAGTCATGTTATTATAACTGTGGAGATCGGTGTAGTTCGCCCAGGCCACATAATCATCGTGGCGGAGATTTCATTTTAATCATCGAGGAGGGGGGCGAAAGAACCGTTGGACAGTTAGTGTTCCCGATGGGAGTACCTATACCGCTACAG
>JAODFY010036552.1:0-12690 GCA_027580055.1 Paracaudina chilensis | reverse complement strand
TCGGGGGGGGGGGGGGGGGGGCGCGTGATGGATGGCTGCATACAAAATATCTAATTTCTTTAATTATATTAATATGTCACAAGTGTTATGCAGTAAATAACTAGTTACAATTTATGACCTGAAATTTGGTCATAGCATATAGCACATTCCATGTGACTCAGCATTTGATTCATCGCCAAAGGCAAAGGAATCGATTTAATCACGTCAGCGTGTGTCTGTGTTTGTGACACCTTGGTCATAATCAGGCTAACTCAATAGGGGGAAAAAGTGGGGAATTTCACAATAGGTATGTAGGCTGGCCATGCTCACTGTTGATTTACAAAATGGGTCAACTTGATAACAAACACAAAGGTCATTTTATGTCACCCTGCAACATATTAGGCATAATGTGGAAACTTGGATGAATCTTAATATTCAAGTAACATGTAAGTTGCCTGTAGTGTGCTTGGGAATTCCATTGAGTTTACAAGATTTTCAAAGGTCGTTTGAATTTACATTAGCCAACTTTATTGAAATTTTGGCTTTGATTTAAGAAGAGATTAAAATTATTTGACAACAGCAAAATCTCATAATTTGCATTTTAGGATGCAAGGAATTAGAAAAGAATGATTGTTGTTGGAGAATTGGCAAGCAACAAAAATGCTGTCAATTTTGGACAGTGTATTAATGTTATTCAAAGATGGATAAATATGTATCAATAAAAATAAATATATGACAAATATATGGTTAATATTATTATAACTATGGTGATAAAAAAGTGACATTTATTTGAAATATAACAATCATGAATTTCAGCAATGAATGTATTACAAGTATTCACAGCGCTGAAGGACTATACTTACCCCGTCACTTAATAGTAAAGATGGCAAGTTAAGATGGCGAATGAGGGACACGGACAATAGGGTTCAGTCCGTGAGAATGTATGACCGTTTTTCCCACTCCGTAATATGCTAGATCGGTCGAGAATGCTAACTTTTAAGTGACGGGGTAAGTAAAGTCTGCTCATGAATACCCAAACCAGTAAGTTTTGGGGAATACCTGACAACACAGTACAAGTTGAATATTAAAGCCTAGTACTAAATTTGTATGTGCAGGAGTAGTATGTCTATCATTTGATCAACATGACTGCAAACTTCACTGTATACTGGTGCTAGGTAAGCAAAATACAGTAGAGGTGAATGGCTGAATTTGCTTGCATGGCTTGGTATGATTTTGATAATTAAGTTCCTTTGTGACTTGGGCATTGATCAAATATTCTTGAAACAGCCTTTAATAACTATGATTGATATCCACACATTGTAGCCTACAGTGTTATGAATAGTGTAGCAATATTATAATAACAATAATAATAATACGCATAAATTTAGACGCTGTCAGGTGAATACAGTTCCTGTTAATAACAGCAGTTAAACTTGATAGGGGCTGAACTGTACAGTATTCAAAACCCAATAGACTGAATGACCTGTGAGATGTGCTTCTTCTGTCTTCTTTAATAGTTCTCTGATTTCTAAAGAAAGTTCTGTAAAACTTTCCCGGTGGGAAATTTCCAGAATTGGCATGTGCTTATTGCCATTGCTTGGTTCGTTCGAAGGTCATAGATTTGGATTTGGCATGGCAAGAATGAGATAACTAGAGACAAGTATCGTAATTCATAGTGTTCCAGAAAACATTCAATGCTGACATATCAAATTATGTTATTAGACGATTAAACAACAGGGAAAAAAACACTACCAATAAAACTACCAATAAAAACTCAATTGATAATGGATATGTCCCCCGAGACCAGATTTCTTTGCATTTCCATTACCCCTGCTACAAAATGTATGTTCCTCTGATTTTACAGGTACAATGGATGTCTACCATCAGGAAACAGGGGTCGTAGGAGAAGCAGATTCATCCTCTACAAGAAAGAAATTCCAAATGGAGTCAAGCCCGACAAACGATACGAGATTAGTGCTCCCAGATCTGCTCAGGTACTGCAAAATGTTCTACTTTCCATGAAATGTGCTGCAATATTTTTGGCCAAGAACCAAGCTTCCCTTCTCCCAATTAGAGATGCACTTCCTCAGTTTTAATTAGTGTTGAGCCGATTACCGTGAACAATACCGGTCACGGCCAATGTTTGCATTATCTTTAGAATATTGGTATTGGCAAGAAAATCAGAGATTCTTACAGTTTACTGGGTCACAGTATTGAATCCTTATATAAACCATCCATGGCCGAAATGTACCTTCACATGAGGCACTGAGCTCTTTAGAGCTGTTATCAAGATGGCCTTGGAGTCTTTATCTCTTGTGCCCCCTCCCCCTCCCCATGATTTCAAACTTGAGGAAGACAGGGGGAGGGTTTGGCAACATTCAGTTTTGTGATTTAGGTGCCAAATTAAAAAGACATAAGGAGCCAAATTGATATAATAATTGATATTTTTGTGATCATGATAAATGACAAAATTTTGTTTGTTAAAATGTGATTGTTATGAATAATTTGTATTTGTTGTTGAAATAAATAAGTTGTCCGGATGATTTAGATCTTAAGCATGGTTTTCACAGAGATATAAATGAAATTGCCAATGCGTCACTCACAAACGTTACCTTTAATACTCTGTACCTCTACTGTATCATTCACTCATTATTGTGTGTGTGCCACAAGGCCCACACTACTACTATAGTTTTAGTACCAATTCCCTAAAGAATATTAGTACTTCATCTACCAGCATACATCTCCATTGGCATCCAAAACCTGACCCAGCACTTTAAATGTTCATTGACCACCTCCATAAGCCTAATAGAAATAAATAACAAATAACAATAAATATGGAGTAATATGTAGAAGAACCTTGTTGTGCTTTACAAAATGTATACACACAAAACTATTTGTTAAACTAATAAACACTGAAAACGAAAGGTAAAAAGCATGACAAAATTCAAACTGATGAAGCAACTAAAAGGTATAAAAGAAAACCTAATTAAGTACAGAAACAGACAAACAAACGAAAAGTAAACTTAAATGTATTGTCAGACTTTTAGATGCAAAATATTTATTTCTCAGTCTGCTGGTTTAATGGCTCATTACATTGCACGTCTGATAAAATAACTATAGGGCCTAATTCTACCAATTTTGCAAATTGTTACACTCATTAGTAAAAAATAAAGCTCAGAAACACATTTTATTCGGCGACAAATTATATGCATAAACCGATTATTGTCACTGTAATTAATACATGTGCATTTTAATAATGGCCAATGAGATATATGTACAGTACAAAGGTTTTTGTAAATCCAGATTTTAGCAATATATTTTTATAGCGGGATGTTTTAACCCAAGTATCATAGTACCTTTCACAACATGGGTGAAACACATACAAGAACAATTAAGCTCAATGTTAAAAAGACGTTTTAATAAGGCGCTTAACTGTAAATGTGGTAAAGATTGTCCACGGAATGGATGCGTGGAGGCGAGCTGTACGTACTGAAGGTACTGTATGCTCTCCATAGAATTTAGTGGAAGGATATTCAGTAGTATTCAGCAATGACTTTGAAGAGGAACAAAGATTGCGAGTTGGGTTGTAAGCAGAAAGCAAGTCAGATATATAGTGGAGAAAGTTTATGGAGAGCCTTGAAGGTTAACAGTAGAATCTGGTATCCGCTCTTTGCTCCATAAAAGCCAAGAGTCCGTAAGCAGGCTATCTCTAAATTATTCCCATTGCTATGTATATATGCAGGTTTCTAAATATAGATCTATAATTACTCATGGTTTTTACTAAATCAGTGAACATACCACTGTGTTTGTATTATTCACACATGTACTGTATGTGCCATAAGACCGACTTGAGTACTCAACCATCTGTCTGGCTGAAGTACAGTTTGCAGTGCTCTAATATCAATTCTCCTTTAATAATCACTTCAAATTTGCCAGCATAGGGCTCCACAACCCTAATCTGACCTTTCATAAGCCCTTCGTAATTCGACCCTCGTCCTCCATAAGCCTATAGTGTACCCTAAAACCCTTTTCTTTCTGTCACTCTTTGATAGTGGGCTACTTAATAAGTTATTATTTCCATGTTTTCACTGAAATATTGGCACTGTGTGTCACTGTGTCTGCCACTGTCTTTCACAAGGTTTCCTCAGCCTATTTTACAGTATTAATCACCCAGTCTGTATGTGGTGCAAGAGCCATTTGATTATAATCAATCAGCAATCTTGAATCTGTTTTACATTCTTCTCGGGCACAAAATGGCAGCGGCCCTCTCTGATTTTCAAACATGCATAACTCGGGATGGAAACAATATTTTTCAATAACAATTTTGGAAGATATGTCTAACATACACAATTGATTAATAATTCATGAAGAAATTTTCAGACTTTTCATTCTCCTTTAATAAAAATTGCCCACACACAGATGTGTACCTCATACCCTCACACACAGATGTGTACCTCATTCCCTCACACACAGATGTGTACCTCATTCCCTCACACACAGATGTGTACCTCATTCCCTCACACATACTCCTAAACACTGTGAGCAACCTCCAATGAACTCCTAGGTCCCCATTTGTATACCTAGGTGGTGAGAGGCAAATGAGGTAAAATGACTTGCCCAAGGACACAAATGCAATGACCTAGCCAGGATTCGAACCTGTGATCCTTGGAATCTCGAGCTTACTGTATTGGCCACATGACCAACACTTCATCTGCCAATATATACATGTACTGTACAGCTCTGTTGTCTGGGTTGACCCAACCTTAGATTGACCCTTTGGCAAATCTCTGTCCTCAATAAGCAAGTAGATGATATATATATCCTCATTCTGGGTACAAATTGCATTCAATATGGGTACTTCTGGGGTGGAAATCACAGGGGAAGGTCATTAGTGTAAACTTATGCTTGTATGGTGCCATTGAAGATAACAATAAGGACTGCAAGTCAGTAGATGAGTGCCTAATTAGTACGGAGGAGTCAGGTGCGTTGCACATAAAAATACAAACCAGGTAAAAAGTTTACTAGTGATTCCTTCTGTTCCCACTAACACTATAGGTGGCTTTCCATGTTTTCTTGAATCATTGAAGTTAATGATATTAGTTCCAGAGTACAAACATGCACAGACACGCACAATATGAACAGTGCACAAGGATTTTTTTTCAAAGCTCACTCGAACAAAATTGCTAATCCTGCTAACGTGACTTTTCACAAATACCCCCATACCTCCTAGAACAATAAAATGATCAAAGAATGGAGCAATTTAGTTTAGTTTTCGAAGAGTGCTGACAGTTTGAGTGAAAACTGCAACAGTAACACTATGAGTGATGGTCTTGTTTGTACTCACTGTCAGTTTTCTTTCTGGACATGCGCAATTGTAACTCTGAACTGGATTATTGTTCACAAGTTTAACTTGTGCCAAAAGATCCACTAATCTAATGATCTCATACAGTCTGCTATCAGGTAAGTACCTACGTCAAGTTAGTCTCCATCACTTTAATTTGTTCCCACTTTCACTAGGCATGCATCTTCAGATCATATTCCATGTTTTCATGAATTACTGAATTTACTGCCACTCAGAAAGTTCCCTTATTATAAAAGTAGCCTTTTGTATTTTCCACACTGTCCCAATAGATCCACTTCAACTACAGTATGTAGTATCTTGAGTCTGGTACTAATGATTTAGTATGTACAGTCTGCTATCAAGTAATGCCTCCAAGCTACAGTAGTCTATATCACTGTTATTTGAAGGAGATACTTGATTCTTCTACCTGTAACATTATCATGACAGTCCTGGCAGCCTATGGCAGTCTGGTTTAGAATTCTATTTTTGATGTTAACAGTAAATCGGTCTGGCGTGCATTACACTGCCCCATGTGACACTTTACTAGGGGTTTAGTTTGTCAAACTATTAAAGGAGTTAGAACTGAAAACTTGAATTTATGCTGGGTACTGTACTGTACCTTGCTTTAAAGCAGGAATTTTTGTTTTTAAAACTTTGTTGGCAATGATGTTAATGGAAATATACAGATATAGCTAAAGTGCATGGTGTGTAAAAACAACAAACATGTCTTTCATATCAGTTATAACAGTATAAAGACACAAACGTCATAGATCTGGTGTGGAAGAATATTAGCAAAACCGCTGGCCCCAAAGATCCGTTTAATCTACAGTGTACATGTACTACCATTAAGATAATTGTAGGCTCAATGTCGACAAACCTATTTCTTTGCTTTGTACCTGCTAACTTTGGTAAGCGTGGGTAAAAAAATAAGAATACTATTTGATTGTCTGAATTTAAAAAAATCCTCTTTGGAGAATAAATTGTGAATCTCCATTACGACGTGAAGCACTTTTATGTACGAATTGTTTATAACAAACTTTATATGTCTAAGTAATGTTTGTTGCAAAATTTTGTATTCCCACTGTATGCTGGCAAGGTTGATTTTAGTGATGCAGATCATGCTAGAGCTGGGCTCCTCCACTTCTAGAGAAAAATGGCTCATCAGCTGTTCACTGGGATTTCAGATGAAACGGGCGCCGGGAAAAGGGGAACCGGGAGCCAATTTCAAATTTGACTGCAATATTGTCAACCTCAAGTTTCCATATGAACTATTGTATTATGCCAAGGCATACAGCAATAATAAATACACACTAGAAATATTTTTCAGAAGGTTTTTCGACTTGATTTCATGGGTGCCACTTGGGGTAAAAATCTGTGGAGCCCATCGATGTATTTTTCAACTCTCACGGGAGACATTTCGTGGCTCACAGGAACCAAACAGGGCCAGGAGCCCATCTAAATTCACCCTTGGTGTGGTGTAAATTATTACCAAGAGTCAAAGACACATGCTGTGCATGTTAGTCAGAGTATGATCCATGTACGTATGTATTATATGGGCACATGGCTGGCCTATACTGTACGTGCAACATGTGTATATATTATGTAGACCATGCATGCAGCTTTTCTTAAAGTTTAAGCCAGTTATGTGCATGTATGTCAATTTATTGAAGCATAACATGTTTACAAATCATTAATGACGTAATATGGTATTCGTATAAAAGCAATTTGGATGTTATATCGCGGTTCATATTAAAGTTACAGAGTTTTATACATGTATGTAGTACTTGCTGTATCAAGTTATGAAAACCTCGCACAAATGTCAGCTTTCGTCCTTTAATATGATGACCAAGGGGATCCCCCTGGTCATCAGTAACCTGTTAGACAGCCTGGGTTGGTCATCATGTTCCCAAATTAAAAAAAAGGCAAGCAATTCTGGCCACCGAGTAGGCTAGTAATCTGCTAGACTGGTCAGCTCATTTGTTGTTATGTTTGGGGATTTGACCATGCACTCGCAAGTTTCATGGAGAGGTCTGTGAAATAATGTAGCTAATATAAAGTTATTTGCCAATGAGTGGTAAAATGATACCTATATAGTACCTATAACTCGATTAATAAGGGGACAGTCAAGTTAAAGATGGGGTTGCAAATACATTTGTACATGTAGCAAAACCTACCAAAAATTCAGATTTTGAATTGATTGAGCAGTTGGACACTTTTGAAACTATGAATGAACACATCCCTGTTGTAGTAACTTCAAATGCAACTATAAACACCTCCGTGAGAACATTTACTAACATATTCATTAAATTAGGAATCTGTGAGTTCTCGGTGACACCAGAAACTCATGTGAATTTCACTACTTGCAAGTTGCAACCCCACCTTCAACCATTCCTAAATACCTACAAAACCAGTCCAATTTAATACCATGTACCAGTCTATGTTTTAAGTCCAGAATAACATGACATTTCTGTGGGAACAGATGAGGCCATGCTGCAGTGCTACTTGAGTGATATTGGGAAGCACATATGCCTGTACTTAATAGACCACCCATGGGCCAAGTCTGGCCTGTGAGATGATCCAGTCCTGCCCGCCAAAAAATATGGCTGGACAAAAATGAGGGTTGGACGATCATCTGACTTCAGGGTCAATTTAATTCAAAATATATACTTTTGTTTTTATTCAATCAATGTTGGTTCAAAATTATTTTTGGGAGGAAAATTTTACAAACAAAACTCTGTATTCTTTAACTTCTCATTGAAATGTTTTCCTATATGTGTCTCTCCATCACTTTTGATGATTTTATTGGCTGTTTCACAACTGAGATATATATGCAATTCATGCAGTGTGTGTGCTCAATGAGCATCACTAATAAATAATCCGACCCAGTACTCTATCAAATCAAATTGCATCAGAAGACGGTTTTAGGAAGCTGAGCTGCACGGATGGGTGGAGAAAGGCTGTCTGGGTTATCTCAATCAAACTCCTGAGCTGAGAGGTCTTGGATTGGGAAAGGCAAAAAAATGCCTAGGATGCCAGAAGTAACAAAATTGACATTTAATTTGACAGATGATGCTTTCTCACCCTCTGATTGGACAAAATCGTCTTATGTCGAACAAAATGACATATGCCAATTTATTTTGCAAATGACAGTTTCTTGTGCTATCATTGCTCCATATTGATAGGTCTTGTGTTCATATATATTCCGATTGGATGAAATTGATAGATGTAGAAGAGAAATCCACATATGTAAATTTCTTTTACATAATTGTATATAAACGAAATACATCGCAATACATGAACCCCTATTATGCCAATGTTGTCCAATGAGACCAAGAAACACTGTCATGTATGTAAAAGAAATGGACATTTGTCGATTCCTCTCCTACATAGATCAGAGTCATCTGATGGTAACATTAAATTGTGATCAATTTGCAAACATACACATGTTTGATCAGTTGTAATAATGTTAAAAGATTATATGAAATAAGCAGCTTGAACCATTAAAAGCAAAATGTTTTCCTTTTGGAAAAGCAAGCGATGTAATCTCCTACAGTAGAGCCTGCCTTACTGAATTTTCTGTTGGCTAGAATCAGATTTTTTTTTAGTAAGCTGATCGTGGCAAAATTTCCCCGCTTTCTGCCTCATGTAACGGTTGCGATAAACATTCCGTGATTTTAATGCACAATTTTCTCTCTCCGCAGGTGACAAAAGATTACGGCAAGCACACGATAACGTACACCTTGTCTAGACACCAGACTTTCATCGAGGAGTACACCATAGATCATAACACAGACATGTTTCAGGTAGGTCAATATGGATGTATGGATATATATGGCATTTTTTTTTTCCAGCTGTATAAAATTGATGGCCTACTCATTTGAATATTCAAAAGGACAAAATAAAGAAAAAAAAGGACAACAAATTCTCCATGCTCCATAAAAGGGAGCATTATGGGTATTTCAGGGCAAAGGGTCATGGGGCACTCCTTGAAGTTTTTGTTTTATGGTGTACACTTTACGGAGTTACAGTATTAGAGCTACCAATAGGTGTCATTGGCAGATGAGTGCATAGTATGGAGGAAACAGGTAAGTTGCCTTTTGCAAATATATCAAAAAGTGAGTTTTGGGATTAATCATCCAAGCCAGAAAATCAAAACACTACCTTGCGGTGCATCTCTCTGTACTTTGCTATTGTCAATGTTTGGTTTAAACTTCATATCCGAAGGGAGCAAGCATTTGTGGTCTGCAAAGTGCACATTAATGTGACTAAACTAAGGTGCCAACTTTGCAACCACTATATACATTATAATATGTACACTTAAAGCAAACTGCCTTTAGGGCCTTACTGTTATAAAAAGGGTCTTAATATGTGTCAATCAAAGGAGGTTGCCATTATAGAGACTGCATGGTTAAGGTTACCTATATTAAGACCCTATAATCTGAGGCTAATAAAATATACATTTTATCTAATATTACATTTATATCTATTATTCTGTAAAATGGTGCATGACATGATCCATCACTTGGGCTCTCAGTGAGTAGAAAAATGGCGCATGACATGATCCATCACTAGGGCTCTCAGTGAGTAGAAAAATGGCCCATGGCATGATCCGTCACTTGGGTTCTCAGCGAGTAGAAAAATGGCGCATGACATGATCCGTCACTAGGGCTCTCAGTGAGTAGAAAAATGGCCCATGGCATGATCCGTCACTTGGGTTATCAGCGAGTAGAAAAATGGCGCATGACATGATCCGTCCGTCACTGGGGCTCTCAGGGAGTAGTGAGTAATCGTGTATACTTGCAAGCCAAATTACATGTGTAGAGAAAAGTAACTTTAAGTAAGATTGCACACAATTCTGTGAAAGTTTGTACAATGTAAGAACAATTCTTATGCCCAACTCATGAATATCATCAAGATTCACGAATTCACAATCACGCACGCATGCATCTAAAAATAAAACAACTGATTATTCCTGCCAAATGCATCACCAATGTAGTCGCTGCACTTCAATTAATCTTCATGACCCACTCATCACAGACTCAGTAGCTGAATGACATACAGTATCGCTATGCATTGGCAGTGCAGTTGTTTTGTTGATGATTGTTGAGTAATTTCTTCCTGTGACCAATCAACAGTTTTAATCAGCCTTAGCCCTGCCCTGGCAATACCTGTTTACATGCCAATTATTAGTTGGGCCTAAATGTACATACTCCATGAGCAGAGAAAATCCTATGAAATTAATTATATTATATATGTCATTATATTTCAGAATATGTACTTACCAGCTAATCACATGTATTGTAGCATAATGAAGTTTTGTAAACATGTGCGTATGCCCATGTAAGATATAGATCAGCGATTCTGACTGGTTAAAAAGTGATTATAACCCCATTCTGATGTCGGATCACGTCAAAAAATAGTGCGCTAAAATTCTCAAATGTCATTACTGCAAAATAGATGTATATGGTTGAGGTACATAATTTCGCGACCGATGATTCATGGACTCGCTTGAACCGCCATTGTTTGTTGTACAGCAATAAATCATTTCAGATTGCAAAGAGAAAAACATTAATGTATCGATGGCAGGTCTGCTACTAGTCAAATGTAATAAAAGCAAACTGAATGTTTTGGTGTGTTCACCAATCTTCCGTAACTCTTTCTAAAATAACTTATCGCAAAATAAAGCATATGTGTCCTGTCACAGAATTAATAGAATCAAACCACGGATTCAATAGAATCAAACCATGGATTCGGAATTGCCCAGAAAATGGTATTATTAAAGATAATTAAGAAAATGCAGAATCTGTTAACTTGTGATTCATTGAATTCTGGTTTAAAAATTTGAATTGTCTCAAGCACTATGTTGAGCCAATGAATTACATGCGTTGTTGTGAGTACATACAATTGTACATCACTATAAGATACATAATGTAGATATACCATAGGCATACATACTAAGTGCATTAATGCAGTAAGTATATGATTGTGTAGTTTAACAGTAGAGGGCAAAAAGTGATTGACGAACATCGCAGAACTTGTTCTTATTTATAGCATGTAATCACGAGTGCTCACAAATTTTCTGCGAACATGCATGTAGTGAATTACTCTCTAATTGGCAGCCATATCCAATGGCAGGATCTGCCAGAGTATATGTATGTTACACTGATACATGGTGTATATATGGAACACGCTGTGTCAATTTCTACAATATATGCATATGCACCTTTAATTATTTGCATGTCTTTTGAGAAATTCATGTGATAAATCACAAATATTTCTTTCAATGTCTTGACCCAAATCAGAGGAAAGTATTGAAATTAATAGTCAGAATTTCAGCTGCATCATTATGTTGCTTGCAGACCTGTTGTCTGTTGACATAATTTATTACCTGAGGAAGGACATGTTCTCTGGGGTGGATCTCTCTCACAGTTTATACTATCATATTAATGCATGCATCAGTTCTTGGTTAGGCTTGGGTGACTCTGTGCTTTCAGGCAACAGATCATCTGGTTGGACCTTAATTATGGGTTCGTGACTCTGAATACTGATGCCATATATGTGTCGTTTTATTTGCTTGTGTACAGCAAAGATGAATACAAGAAGAAAACATTGTTTATTTTGTACAGTAGGACACAGAGATTATATACAGGTGCAAGTTATTAAAATGAAATGATTGATGCCCTCAAATGAATTTCACCAGCCAGTCCATGAAGTGTGTGATCAGTCGATTATGAAACTGGAAAGGAATGAAGAGAACCTTAAATATATTAAAGAAGGACGAACTGAGTAAACAACTTTGAAATGCAATCAATGTTGCCCAAAATGATTTTCTCCACCCTCTTCCTGAAATTTGTGATTTCAAAGGCTTCCATACATACTGTAACATTAAATGAGCTGACCAGTCTAGCAGATTTCTAGCATATTCAGAGCCTTTAATAATCCCATATATTGGGTCCAGTATCTAGGCTTTTAATCCTAAAATTAAACGAACCTAAGTGAAGTTTGATTGGGATTTTATCGAGTCATACATGCGTGCATGAAAGGGGTTACGTGAGAGCGTAACCATGCAGCACATAAGACCTCATCTTTCTGACCATCTTAAAAGAATTGTCTGGTGGCCCTTGATAGGTATCTCAAAAAAAGAGCATATCTTACCAAAGTATCTTACCAAAATATAAAAAAAAAGAGCATATCTTACCAAAGTATCTTACCAAAATATTAAAAAAAAGAGCATATCTTACCAAAGTATCTTACCAAAATATCAAAATGCTAAAATAGCTATTTTTAGAGAAACAATTTTTGGTTCCTTGCTTTAGCAAAAGGAACCTATGCGTTCAACTTGGCGTGTGTGTGTGTGTCTGTGTGTGTGT
>JAODFY010036551.1:0-19480 GCA_027580055.1 Paracaudina chilensis | reverse complement strand
CATTGTTGATTAGGCTAATTAAAATTATTCATTTGAGTCATTTTGATACAGGAAATACATTTTTTATTCCCACTCACATCAACACACTACACAAAGGAATCACATTTCAAGTGTATCATATGACAGTGCACACCTCGATCAAAGACATACCAATAGCTATCCATGGAATAAAAAAATTAAAAAAATCTTCACAATAATATGGAGGTACAGCGGCATTGCTGCTCTGTTTAAAATTTGGTATTAATTGGGCAGATTAATTAATGTAGAACACAAATTTCTTAGGGCATTGTTTTCAAATATTTTTTTGTCACGCTAACTTTCATAGTAAAATCATTTTTTGCAACGTTATTTTCTGTGATTTGCATAAGGTGGCTAACTGCACACTTCAATAATCATTGCTTATTACACTAACATGCACATATTAGTGCATATGAATGTCAAGTATCATTCTTCACGAAAGTAGGTACATTCTCCATAACATTTAATTGTTACAATCTTGTATGATGTAAACACATAGCGCAATGCATGTGGTATCCTGACTAGTGACAGCGTTGGTGGAGTATTGCGCAAAATACGTGAAGCAAGAAGTTAAGTGGTTCGCATACATGCAATATTGACTAGCAAACTGCGATGCAAACCCAGACAAATTTTGCCCTGAGATGTACACATGTGGAAAAACATCTTCATTTTAACCATTTTCATGCAGCAATTATAATTTTGTGCATTATTAATTTGATACAATTTTGGGGAGGTAAATTATCATACTGCTAATTTAGATTATTCTTCAACATGCTTTGACATACAGTATTTGCTCTACCCAAGGAGTGTTAAATTTCCCTTTATGTATTGATTTTGTAATATGTCAAATACATTTTGTCCATTTTGAGTCCAACTGTGGTGATATATACCCACATATATACCCCTTTATAAAAACAAAATGTGAGTAAGAATGGTCCAAAGCAATGTTCGGTAATCATATTCGTATTGTAGGTATAGTTGATACAAATGAAGGGAAGCTTCCATTGAAATCTTGTTCAGGCCACTAGGATTGGGTGATGAACATCTCTATGGTGCAACCTTTTTGCAGTTATCCAGACTATGAGATACTCAGAATCGTGGGCAAAAGTGTTGTACTGGTTACCTATCATACAGGGTTCTAGCTAGGACTTGGTTTTAAACCGGACGGATTCGAATATTCACTGTCTAATCCGATACCCCCGGCTTAGTAACAATAACAGAAGTCAGAAATCAAGTTGTAGACTATGGTTGCAAGAGGGAATGTTTTGATAAACTTATGTGTATGATTTTTTTATGTTTGTATTGAAGAGCTTCATGTTTAGTTGCTAGCACTTACTGTTCTAATTATTATTCAAACTTGGCATCTGACTTTTAAACCGGGTACTCCATGTTCAAACCGGGTGCTCAACGTTCAAACCGGGTGCTCAACTTTTAAATCGGGCGCTCAACTTTCAAACCAGTTGCAAAACTTTCAAACCGGGTGCACAACTCTCAAACCGGGTGCTGTGTAAGCAAATGAAATTCAAAGCGATTGCACCGCCTGGTTTAAATGGCTTCGCTAGAACCCTGTCATATGCATAGATTATACAAAATCCTCACCCTGGTTACAGCTAGCTCTTATTTGCTACCCCTAACCTATGTTTATGCAAGCAATAAGCATACCACTATTGAACACATCTCTTCCAGCTTCAGGTACCAATAGAATATCTAGGACAAAATCATTTGGGGCTCAAAATTTCTATTAACCTTTATGATTTGCTTCCCCGAAAAGCTGAACCTGAGTCTCTGTTCAGAAGAGAATGAGGGCGCTAATCCAGAATGGTAGAGTCACACTAGACTAACTTAAACAATATAAACTTGGTCTTTTTTGTTAACTGATGGGGGGCCATGGCCCCACCCAAAGGTGAGCCCCAAAAATTGTTTGTGGAGATTCGCTGAATAATTTAGTCAGTTTAATTAATTTAAACTTTGCTAAATAATTAAGTCAGAATAATTTAGCTAAATAATGGACTCGGCTTTACGCCTCATCCGTTATTTAGCTAACTTTAGAGTCTTGACTATTTATTCGCCGGTAAAAGTAAAAATATTGTAGTTTATTACTATTCTACATCCCCAAAATAACGGTAAATTGAAAATTTATTCCTAAAATTCCTAGAATTTGATTTAAAATTAAGAAATTTTGCAGAACAATCATCCTAACTTCACAATTGTACACTTTTGTTGCACCAAATCGCATCTGAGGGCATTCAGTTATAGAAAACTTTTCCAAAGGGGAGGGGGACACCCCTCCCTTTAGATCTCTCCCCCATATCACTGCACCACCAGTTTGGCCCCTCCCAAACAAAGGCCCTGGATTCGCCAGTGAATGGCCATGGCCATACATGTAGGTTGTAACATTAGCAGCAATAGCCATATTCACTTTGCAGATTTTAACTGGCCATCTGTGTAAGAAGGTAATGGCATTCAAAAGTAATGAATGACGTACAAACAATGGACACCATATTGTTTTTTTGAATGAATTTCCACTGTCGAATTGAATGTTAACTAATGGAAATTAATAAGAAGTGCAATTAGTTATAATGTTCTTGCAGTGCCATTGGGTTTACCTGCCAATGATCGCAGGTGTTAGATCTCGTATTGCACTATAGGGTAATAACATTCGAGTCTGCCATGCAGCTTATTGAAATCCTTGCTGTCATAGATACGACCATTTGATTTTTTTTCCTTCAGTCAACAGCATTGTAACAGCATTTTAAATCTGTGATGTCATCTCTTAAGTCTTCCAAAAATGCTTGGATTTTACCACGCTGCATTCACATGTGAGAGATGTAGCTGTTACGCAAGCAATTTGTATACATGTATGCAATGAATCATCCCATGAGACTTAGTGTCGGTAGTATCGCCTTTCAAGGTTACACATTAGAGAAGAACAAAATCTTCAGCTGACAAATCCTGGCTATGACGTCAGTGGCCATCACGTCACAACGTTCATCCCAGGCAAGGGCCACTGCACTCAGATTGGAATTAATAAAATTCATACGGTACATATTTAATATCGCTTGATTGGAATATCCTACGGCATCCTACGTATGGGTCAGATTTCATACAAATATATGAGTAAATTCATTAAAAAACAGTTGTGAAACCTTTCAGAGATTTCACTGATTGTAGTGGATTATTAATTCATTAAAGATTTTCACTACATATTTGGTTAACACAAGGGGTTTGATGGGCTGGGGGCAGAGGGAGGCATAGCTTGAGAGGAAGGTTTACAGTTCTAAGTTTAATATTTCCTTTACATTATATTTCTAAAGTATATGGACTGATCTAGGCAGCAAATAAAGAAAGTGGTTTGTGGTGGGAGGGATAACTGATGTTCTCTTTTTCAATGTGGCATTTTGTACTTTCATGGGATTAATTTCCATGAATAATTTGCCTCTTGGCAGTGGCCTCAAATATTGGATCATGTTTGTTCACAATTTTCTAACAAGCCTCCCATTACCTTCACCCTTCCAAGGTGTACCCACATGGATGCACAAAAGTACAATAAAATTTAATACATATATATTTACACTATACCATAGTACCATGTCACTATATCGTGTCCCCCGGGGGCCTCTCTAGATGGAAACCGCTATAATACATCACTGCCTAAGTTACCTGGCAGGTCCCCAATTAGCACCTGGATGGAGAGAAGCAATAAGGATAAGGTGTCTTGCCCAAGGACACTACACGGCAGTCCGACTAGGACTCAAACCCGAAACCTCTGGATTACGAGGCCCAAGCCATAACCACTCCACCACCATGTTCCAAAGATCGCTCACCTCAGATCTGGTGTCTTTGGTGATCATGGAAGGATGTTGATTGGGGGAAGACTAGCAATGAAGCAAAGTGCATTTACTGCTCACTTTGTATGTGTTGCCATTGCCTCCTCCCACATACCCATTTCATATTTATTAACAACCCCCCTCCCATGGTCTTTAATATATACAATCTAAGAACTCAAACATCTTTATTGATGTTATCCCCTTATTTCACTTCTTCCCCTTATTTCCCTGACCCCCTTGTGTATAACCGAAGATACATCCATTTATATTTTTTTAAATCTTATTGTATTCATTCCTTCAGGAATCTCAACACAACTTTTTGTTCTTGCTATTCCTTATATACAAACAATACCTCCAGTGACATCTCTGTGTGCCCCCTTCCCCATGCAAGATAAAAGATATAATAAAAGTTGTAATAACAAATTATGAATAAGCACATTTTCCTGTGCATGTACTTTAGATTAAATACCATCTCAATACATGTAGGTGCTATCTAGGCCTAGTTCGACCAAAATGTTCAGCGACAAAATAGAACACTCATTACAGTTATGGTCTGATTTCTTCGCCAATAGGGCGATTAACGGTGTGAAAGATTCAGGGATGCTTTTAGTCATAACTATAACAAGGGAAACTAATTAATGGCAAAATTTCCCTTTGGTGAAAGAAGATTAATTCTCAGGCCTCCAACCTTGATTATTGCTTTAAGCATTGTATTTGTCCGATGATGATGCCATCAACCTAAACTGTCCATTTCCTTTTCGGTTTTTGAATGAAAACAGTCGGAAATAACAAGATGAGATTTTTGTCGGGCAATCTCTTTAATTAAGATTCTTTGGTCGATCGTTCTCCGTGCATCAGCAAGTGGGAGTCAGGCAGAGGCTGCCCTGGAACGATAAAATGTCTCTTAAATCACAACTGTCTATTCCAAATAGATTAGCACTGCTTGGTCATTGGTTTGCTATGTGTGTTTGTAGTAGTTTGGAAGCCATATAATGTGAGAGCCAATTCCTTGTCTCCATTTGAGAAAGCAAGGGAGATCGTCGTTTTATTACTCTACAGGCAGGTAATGTAGCAGTCGTGGCAAGTGTCCCCTTTTAAGGACGGTTGGTGCAGGGTCAACATTTAACAGAAAGCACTGTACAAAAGTTCCGTTGCATTTCGTTTTTGCGCCGAACGTAACCGAAACCAGCTTTTTATGGGCTAGCTCTTGGCTTGGCCAGAGTAGTTTGTGTTTGGTCCACCAGCTTCTAGTTCAGTTCCCGCACCTCAAATCCTCATCCCAAATGCTATATGCAAACTCGCTTCCTCACATATATATAATTTGTATATAAAAGAGGAATTACCAATCCAGCTGCATCTGGGATTAAATAATACCAGTGATCTGTTGGAACACCTTGTTTCTTGGCCAGGGCAGTTTGTGTTTGATCCACTAGCTCCTAGTTTAGAACTTTGATTTTCTTGTTAAAGATAGAACGTCTACATTTCGGTTCCCGCACCTCAAATCCACATCCCAAATGCTATTTGCAAACTTGCATCCTCACACATATTCATCTAATTTGTAAAGAGTAATTACTGTTCCAGCTACGTCTTGGATTTAATAAAACCCACCTTAATTGTTTCTTGGCCAGGGCAGTTTGTGTTTGGTCCACTAGCTCTCTGAGTGATGAAGGGGGGAATTCCAGCAGTAATGTATTCAGAAGCACACTTCTCTTGGTATGTCTCTTCAATGTTTACCTTAGCTATAAGCCTACAATATATCAGTGAATCCCAAAACTGGGGATTTCATTACAGATTTTATTCCAAAGGGATAAGTGGCAAAATATTTGTTTAATATTGAAGTTCAGGGAATAAAATAAATTCCTATCCCTCATGTGTACTTGCATTATGGCCAATGAGATATGTTGTAGTCACTGTCATTAGAGCTACTGTATGGCATTCTACATCAAATGACTGCCATGAGTGGGTCAGTAGACCCCCATCATGTGTACTTGCATTATTGCCAATGAGATATGTTTTAGTCCCTCTGTCATTAGAGCTACTGTATGGCATTCTACATCAAATGACTGCCATGAGTGTGTCAGTAGACCCCCATCATGTGTACTTGCATTATTGCCAATGAGATATGTTTTAGTCCCTCTGTCATTAGAGCTATGGCATTCTGCATCAAATGACTGCCATGAGTGGGTCAGTAGACCCCCATCATGTGTATCCCCCATGGTCTTGCTGAGATGGACAGATGTTCAAGTTTGTCCATAGGAGGGTGTATACATTTTGTGTGCATGCATCTGCAATTGCTTTTGTGTCCCACAGATTTGGTTAAGACTAAGCTTAATTTAAAAACATGGGTAAAAACAAGTGATAAATTGTATGTGCAATTGATTGTAGCAAAATAATATGCATATTAAAAAAAAACAGTGCTCCATATTGTTTTCTGTGTATTTGCTAATATATTTATTTACCATAACCATGTTTTGAATGTATCAAGGATTAGGGATGTGAAGATCACCAAGTGCAGTACTTAATGCCACTGAGATTACTAAACTAGTCTGGGCCTATTAAAACTAAATGTTATTTATAAAACAAATAATGATAAACATTTTCTTTTGAGTTCACATTTAATCCCCCAGTCCCACCCTTACAAATCAACATCATAGAAAATATGACTTAATAATGTTTGCAAACATTTGAACCAAAAATGCACTTTAGCTTTCAGTTTTACTTTCTTCACACATTAAAAAATGTTCTCACACAAAATGAACAGTTGCATACAAACACTAACGAACGACCATTCACCCCAAATTATGAGACCAGTCTCCTAAAATTGTTTCATTAGAGAATAAACTCTCGACTCGCATCTTACTAAAATTCTATCGATGGGCCCGCGCTGAATCTTACCCGAATGATTCTCATAAAAGGAAGTTGAAAACCTTATAAACATCACTTCTAGTGTGTATTTATAATGCTGCTGTATGGCTTGGCATAATACAGGAGGTTAAATAGATGACTCCCAAGAACCTTGAGCTTAACTATTACAGTAGGTTAAATAGATGACTCCCAAGAACCTTGAGCTTAACTATTACAGTAGGTTAAATAGATGACTCCCAATAACCTTGAGCTTAACTATTACAGTAGGTTAAATAGAGGACTCCCAAGAACCTTGAGCTTAACTATTACAGTAGGTTAAATAGACGACTCCCAAGAACCTTGAGCTTAACTATTACAGTCAAATTAGAAACTGGCTCCTGGTTCCCCCAAAATGGTGCCTTTTCCATTATAAATCCTGGTGAACAGGAGCCATTTTTCTCATAAAGTGAAGCCCAGATCCAGCATCATTAAAATCACCCTTGGTCAAGAGGTGAAACTCCTGGCTGGGGTCAATGGATCAAAGCCCCCTGAAGCTTGGGTTTTATGCATTCTAAAGGTTATTTAAATACATTTCAGGAGACCAATCATTAAAACAGTCATAAAATAAAATGACAATGCTATTAACACATCTTTAAATCTTCTTGCATATTATAGCCCTGCAGTAGTGCTGCTGGGGCCACCTTTGGGTTAGGGACCCTGGTTCCACCGGGTCCAAGCCCATAGAAGTTACGTCCCTGACATGTATCAGTAGCTTCCTCAGTAAAATGCAAGTATGGATGGAACTCCTACTTTAAATAGGTCATGACACAATTACACTGTATGTACATAATAAATATGTGACAAATATACATGTATATGTGACATGGCTCTGTACTTTCCTAGCTGTTTACTCCCCTGCAGGACACCTGTAGGTGCAGCTACAATACAGCACAACCTACAGTGTACAAGTTATCTCGCAGGTCCCCAATTACTGTAGCACCTGTGTGGAGAGAGGCAAATGGGATAGGATTTCTTGCCCAAGGACACTACGCAGAAGTCCGACCAGGACTTGAACCTAAAACCTCTGGATTACGAGGTCCAAGCCCTTTAGCACCACTCGGACATCATGCTTTCCATTGGGATTTGTTTTACAAATAAGATTATTTAGATGATGTTCTCGTTGACATTTTATAATGAAATTTAACCTCTCAAAATATTGTTTTTTCATTGTCAGCACTTATATTTTGGACAATGATTAACAAATCTGGGGGTAAATGCCCTCTCCCATCACCCCCATATCCCCCCTTTGCACCACCATTGCTGCTAGGGATTACTCTATAACATTGGCTCGTAAGTGGCGACCCTTAGCCTAGATCCGGCCCGCGAGATGATCCAGACGAAAAATATGATAAAAATAGTGCTTGAAACAGGTTGAAAAAGATTGCCTGACTTCTTGTTCAGCTCTCCTGCTGGAAGTGACCACCAGCCTACCCAATACTTATTCAACAGAGGCCAATGCTGTGTCTATCTTGGGAATATACTTGGCCCTGTTGTTTATTCTTCACCAAAAAGGTGGGGGGGGGGGGGGTTGGCTGTCATTAAATCTTCAACCATGCTTGTTGGGAAAAGAACATGTACAGTACTGAAAGCAAATATCTCTTGCCCCAAGTAGGCTTGAAATCTGCTAGACTGTTCAGCTTCATTTGAAGAGATGTATGGGGCTTTGACCAATGGTCCATGTGCAAATTAGTGGTAGGCCTAGCAGGAACCTAGCCCTAAGCTATCCCGCCTGGGTAGAGGCAGGTCCCCGGCCTGAAAAGGTAAGAAAAACCTTTTTCTACTTATGGTTCTGCGTGTGCTCCAGGTCGACAGGGAGCCAAAAAGCTGCTGGCTGTATAGTCCATCAGAGTTGTCAGGATCATCAATTTACGGTCCAAACGAACAAAATCCTTTTGGCAAAATATCCGTGTATGGAAGTAGTGGTGATTGGGTGGGGACACATACGATATATGGGGTGCCGTCTGTGGGGTAGGATGTGACTGATTTTCAACTCTGATTTTAGGCTAGTTTGGTCAGAAATGTGGTAATAGGGTAAGTAGTGTGCTCATGAATAACCAAACCAGTGAGTTTTGGGTAAGTGAATGAGGGGGGGGGGGGATTCTTCAACTGTTTAATCATGCAGTAATAAATTTTAATAATGACTTCTGAAATTGTCCATGCAGGTGGCTAATGAGGCAACCAGCTGAGGACTAATGGGATCCAAATCTTGGTGGAATCTTTAAGCCGGGGCATGGAAAGTGTTCTTCATCACTGCACACACACTGTCGCATACCCACAAAATACCCTGTGTATATCATAACAAAAAATAATAAAGTACATACATGATCCCTCGATACGCCTGTTTGATCACGCAATAATACATTTATTAATGATTTTTCTGATTCCATTTATTATTTTTTATGTATTATTATGTAATAGTATGTATTAATATATTAACTTGTCTTTCTTAGATTGTCATTTTCATACTGTCATAAATAACATCCATTATTTAATTAAAAAAAAACGTTCTGTTTGCTCTTTGCAGAAAGACACGTCTCGTGTGATTAGACAGTGTACACAGAAGCTGTTCTGTCTGGACAACGGTGATATGGCCCCAGAGGATTACTCATGTGACCCCAATGCTGACTGTGTTGTGGAAGCTGGCAAACTCGGATGCAAGTGTAGGCCTGGTTTCGAGGGCGACGGTATCAGCTGTGCCGGTAAATCAGATTCACTTGATGTAAATAACCAGTGGTGGCGTAATTTATAGACATTATCTTCCTGCAGGACATTGTGGCACAGCTGGGATACCCCACCGGTATCTTTGATCCAATCGGGGTGTTTTTAGGCAGCTTGTTAGAGTAGGTGTCACAGCATGTTTAGTTATATTTTAGCATACGTAACATATCACACATCATGGTGCAAGTATTTGTCTTTTATTATATTATTAGTGTCTTTTATAATAGTTTGTATCTTCTCTACAGCCATCGATGACCCCAACACAATCGGTGTTGGAGATGACGGCGAGCTGTATATAACCTCCTTCACATCTTCGTCCCGTGACCCCGAGGTCAACTCGTATGACGGAAGGCTCAACGGCGACAAGTGCTGGAAGCCGATGGACTCTGATGACGAACCCTGGCTGTCCGTCGCTCTGTTGGAAAGCTTCCGGATAACCGGCATCAGACTTCAGGCGTGCCCCAATGGGGAATGCTCACTCACGGGATTCACGCTCCACTACAGCGAGGATGGTGAAAATTACGAAACTTCAGAATCGGTGAGTTTAGTATAGGTAGTTGATATATGTTACATCGTCACTGAGGGATCAGTACAGCGTGACAGATGACAAGCTAACAGGACACGAGAGCTGTTTAGGTACATTGTAGGATTACCTGGTATGTGTTACATCATCGCTGAATGATCAGTACAGAGTGACACATCATCAGCTATCAGGACATGTGAGTTGTTTAAATACATTGTAGGGTTACCTGATATGTGTTACATCATCACTGAATGAACAAAACAGAGTGACAAATCATCAGCTATCAGGATATGTGAGTTGTTTAAATACATTGTAGGGTTACCTGATATGTATTACATCATCACTGAATGAACAAAACAGAGTAACACATCATCAGCTATCAGGACATGTGAGTTGTTTAAACACATTGTAGGGCTACCTGATATGCGTTACATCATCACTGAATGAACAAAACAGAGTGACACGTCATCAGCTATCAGGACATGTGAGCTGTTTAAATACATTGTAGGGTTACCTGATATGTATTACATCATCACTGAATGAACAAAACAGAATGACACATCATCAGCTATCAGGACATGTGAGTTGTTTAAATACATTGTAGGGTTACTTGATATGTGTTACATCATCACTGAATGAACAAAACAGAATGACACATCATCAGCTATCAGGACATGTGAGTTGTTTAAGTACATTGATAGTGTTACCTAATATGTTTTACAATATGTGTTAATCAGCTAGCCTCATGAAAGTTCTATACTGCCTTTTTCAGTTTGATAATCTTGAGATTGGTGGTGAATACACCGACGTTTTGTTAGCTGTGCCTATCCCTACTTGTCAATACATCAAGTTGTCTCCTCGCAATGCTGATGGTTGTGTTGGACTTAGGATGGAGGTCATCGGTGAAAGATGTAAGTTTGAATACTCATAGCATAATATAAAAGTGCTAATAATGATAATACAACATTTTGATTTCATTAAAAATTTTAAATGAGAGCACCATATTGCATCTAAATCATTTGATTCCCCGTTTTTATCATACATAGATTTCAGCCCATGGAAATGTTTTGCCCCACCCCTATCCCCCCCCCCAAAAAAAATTCAATTACCCCAACTTTCTCCCCCACATCTCTCATGTCAGGTGCCACAGATTAAATGTACTGTCAGACCAGAAAATGATACCACGTTTTGCCAGCTCAAATTGCCATCTGGGAGAACACAAACATTTAATCGTGTATAAAATGTTAGTGTATTAAAGTGACAATGCCGGTTTATGAATATAATTGTGTTTATAAACTTCAATTCCCGCCACTAAACGAGCGTTACGATTAGTACATGAGTAGAATATATATAGTTGTTTTGTGTGGCAGACTAAGGACTAAATAAACTGCACCGGTGACGAACCACGCGTGGTGCTTGGCGGACATACTGTATAAACACAACAGTAACGGGTCTGGACGTATCTTGTCGCCCGAAGAACGGAATTTGTACGGTTTTCACCGTTATCCAAAAATGACAAGATAATTCCCACTGCCTTAGTTCACTAATTATATTGCTGCTCAAACGTTATGTACTAAATGAATAGTATAGTTCACTATTTATATTGCTGTTCAAACTTTATGGACTAAATTAATAGTATAGTTCAATATTGTCATTTTTTGGAAAATGAAGAAAAATGTATTATGGTCAGCCCTGAAGAACTGCTTAACCTTTTAGAATTCCCAAACTTCTTTGTATATCAGAAAATCTGTGTGGTATGTATTATTTGTAAAAACAAATTGTAAAAATTATTTGTAAAAAAAAATGTAATTATTTGTTGCAATATTTTTCATGAAAAGCTAACTGCGAGAGGGGATTCCACCCCAAACTGAGGAGCTGTTACATGTACGTCAATGACCCCAAAGAGTTCGAGAGAGCTCAGCAATACTGCAGGCAAAACAACGCTTACCTGGTGGAGATTTTCGACGACAAGGAGAATGACTACGTCCAGAAACTCGGGAGGGGACAGGACGTAATCCTGGGCATAAACGACGCTTTCTTGGAGGGGTCTTACATCAACGAGCATGGCTCTTCCAACGAGTTCATGAACTTCCCCGAAGGCCACGATTTAAGTCACTCCAACGACTGCGTCAGGCAGACCGCCGATGGGAAATGGCTCGACATCGAGTGCGACTGGGCGCTATCGTTCGTCTGTGAAAACGGCGGAGGAAGTGAGTTCATATTTCATTACTTTTTTAACTGAAACTACGGTCAGCGCTACTGTAGAAAATGGTTGTACAAAAGTGCTTGCACGCGGCATCCCATAGTTCCCGACCAAAAGTGTTACTAGATCCAGGGACAGGGATATTCCAAACTCACTATATAATAGTCTTAAAAGGTCCAAGCATTACATAATTTATATGGTCAACTGAAGATTTTATATAATTTGATCTATCTATACAGATATTGTAATTTATACAAGTTAACTCTACATGTTAATTTATAATCTATAAATTACACCTGGTCAATTATAATTGGTAAATTATACTTGATAAGTTAAACCCAGTGAATTATATTTGGTAAATTATACCAGTTAACTCTATCTGTTAATTTATAGTCTATAAATTACACCTGGTCAACTATACTTGGTAAATCATACTTCATAAGTTACACCCAGTAAATTACATTTGGTAAATTAAATAGTTTAAAACCAATTAACTCGATCTTGTAATTTATACTCTATAAATTGTACCCGGTAAATTGTATAATTGTTTATAAATTGTATGTCATGTTTCTCCGGATACCAGGCAACTGTCCAGAGGATTGGACGAGGGCAGTGGGCGGGTGTTATAAGTTCATCGACGAAGAACTGACCTTTCCCGAAGCAAACGACCGGTGCGCCGCTGAAGGTGGTCACGTTGTCCAGGTAACTTCTCTCTGGGAAAACAAAGCCATCGCCGAGGTAACGTCAGAAGAGGTTTGGCTTGGTCTGACCGACATTGAAGAGGAGGGAACATTTGTCATCTTCCCATCCCAGCAGAAACTCTCTTTCACCGGTTGGGCGGGCAACGAACCCAATGATTACGAGGACGGCGAGGACTGCGTCATGACCAACTGGGGCGGGGTCGGCAAGTGGAACGACGCCAAGTGCACCTCCAAATTCAGGACGGTCTGCGAACGTGGACAAAATATTCATCGTCAGAATCTGGGTAAGAGAGTTTTCGTTGGAAATGCTATGGTACGCTTCTAATATACATACCAGCGGCGGAAAATGGCATCAGATGTTTTGCTCGCACAATTTATTTTCGGACACAACCAATAGAGCTACTTTGCTCTCTCAATATGATGAAATATACATCAATCAATCTTTGGCACCGAAAAAAAAAGAAGAGATAACAGCTAACAGACAGGACATTCTTATCTTAGCATGCAAATTCCCAAAATTTGATAAAATATGCTCAATTATTTTTTCAACATTTTTCATGGTGTCATAGGTTTGTTGTGGTTTTTGTTTCTCAGATTGTGTTTTATTTGGATATATGATAATACCATATACTATATATTATTTCTTCTCCCATCTCATATTGGAACCCCAAAACTGGATTTTGCTTGAAATTAAAGGGATGGGTTTACCCTACTTCCTGTCCTACACATTCTTTGTTTGGTGCAAAGACATTTAATATAATACAATGCTTGTGTTAACAATAATGCTGATCCGGCATTGAAGTTGTTGTAAACAGTGTATTTGCAACGGCCATGGTAGTTAAGAGGCTAATCAGTAGCCCCCTATGGGCAACCAATACAAAGCTGTGTGTAAATCCTTCATTGAAAAGGTAAACATTTGTGGACCTATATTCTGATGGGAAGAATTTCAACGTGAGAAGCATGTTTCAATATTTATTTTAATATTGTATCGCTGATTCAACTACAGATGTCTGCGACGGCAACCCTTGCAACTCTGGCGACTGTATCGGTTTCTACAACACTGTCGAAGAAAAAGCGGACTTCAGATGTAAATGCAAGTCTGGCCACTCCGGACCCACATGCAATGAAGGTATAACCATTTTTTTTTTAACATTACAGGAAATTAAAATGCAGAGTACAGTAAATGCTATGAAAATGCTAAAAATCCCTAAATTATCCCTTAATTTATATCATATATAATACAATATTTTTGCGTATATGATTGTCTGTAATTTTAGACCATTTGTTTTAAATGCTATTTTTTTTTCTATCGCGTGTTTACTATGCCATATAACGCTTTACAAAATGAAAAACTAGACTTGAAAAAATTCTTAAAATACTTAAGTTTAAGTACTAAAAATGTTTTCTTAAAAGTGTGATAAAATGTAAAACATTCACTTATAAAGTACACAAGAAATCAAAAAGAAAAAACATATGAAATTGTTATGAAAAAACATATGAAATTGTTATGAAAAAGAGGCGATTTAAAATTACTTTTAAAATGTAAAAATATTAATTAAATGTTTAATAGTTTCCTAAAAATATTGATTTTAAATTTCCACAAATGTCCACAAATATCGTCATAAATAAGTCATTCCACAGAATATGAACACGGACTCCCCCAATTTGCCCCAAAAGTGGTATTTTAAACTAAATTCCAAATCCTACCTTTTCAAAAAGATCAGGTCGGAATTAGTAGACCTAAGGCCACTCCTGCCAGGAACATAACATCCCAGCAAAGCATCGGGATTATTACAAATTGTATTCACAGTCAAACGAGGTGCTGTCAGATGTTATTTTTGACTAAAATCACCAGAAAACCATGTATTCTTATTCCTTCCGGAATTTACTACATACCCGTTTATATACGTGATAAAATACGGAAAAGACGTGCAGACGTGCAGACTTTTACATTTATGCCTGCTCTTGATTAAAGTAAGTTTCTAGAGTGTCCGTGGACAGTATATTACCACAAAACTGTGATCATCACCCAAAAAGTGAGTTCTGACAACTAGTCATCAGTTTTCCTCGAAAAATGTCATAAAAAAAGGACAAAAAGTAACTACCAGAAAATCATATCAGATTCCAAAGTCAGTAGTAATGGACTATACGGAACTTTTAACCATTTATGCATATAATTAGTCCTCGAACAAAACCCCCAAAATGAGTTTCTGAGCTCATATATAACCAAGATGTACCGTTGACCAAATAAATCGATGTATGGTTGCTCTAGAAGACGAACTAAGGACTGAACGACGTAAAAAGTATCCTTAAAAATAATTCTTTCTTGTATGCCCAGATAATAAATATCATATACATTTATTTTTTATACAATATTCAGAGAGCCGTTATTTTTTGTCCTTTTTCTTTATCATTTGCCCAGCTAATGAAGGTCATTTTTTTATTTCTTTTCTTTCACCGCCAGCACTCTGCAACTGTTTTGCCTGGGGAGACCCCCACTTCGGTACCTGCGACGGTACAAATTTTGACTTCCAAGGAATCTGTAACTACATCCTCGCCCAGGATGGTTGCACCAATCCTTTGGATAGGACCTTCCAAGTCACCATCAAGACTGTTGACTTCCCCAAATACCCCGGTACCTCCCGAACCCTCAAGGTCCATATCAACCTGGATTGGCATTTAAATGAGTACCTTACCGTGAGTAGTTCTTCTATGACATACGTCTCATACAATATTGCATATGCATGACTAAGGTGTTACCCCTTTATTCATTAGTTATTGGTTAATGAAAAACACATAGTTTAAATATCTCGAGTTTTAGATTATATATGATACGTATTTTTTCAAATATTTTTTTTATTTAAAAATTAACTAGGGGTTAACTAGGTGCTACTGTGACCAACAGGGTGTAACTAGGGATTAACAGAGCTCAACCTAGTTAGCCGAATTCAACTGGGTTAAACAATCTCTTTTGAAGAGGACCAATGCACACATTAATTGGTCCGAGTTCAGTTCTGTCGCTCAACTACATGTCGAGGAGTGTAACTGCCATGTTGTGTTCAGGAGGACACGTTGTAAAGAAACACATTATACCATAATGTGCCGCACGTTCTAAGACAAATGAATCAATATTTCCATCCTGTAAACTTGTTCGATTTTCAAAATATAATATAAAAAAAATTGCAGTCTATTCATTTATGCAATAACCTAGCTATGATGCCACTCATCAAATATGAAATGATGACAAAGTGAAGGATTGTATATTGCTCTTGTAAATTTGACAGTTAATTCTGTTTATGCAAAAAGGGATTAGTCTAGATAAGTACATTAGATTGCGGCCTACATATGCTCTGCTAGTGTTTCTTGCAGCAAAATGGATTTTCATATTTTGTTTGGTGTGTGTGTTTTCTTTCAGACTATTGTCTTAGAAAAAGATCATAAAGTGTGGAGGAATGACATTGAGATGGTGGGACCTTTCTCTCTACCAGACCGAGCAAGCGTCTACACCCAAGACAGGAATACGGTAAGTCAGTACAAGGTTCTAGCTTTTTCAGTCGGCAGCAACAGTGACTGCCATTGCCCACAGCCGGTTTGAATTAAATGATATGCGGACCGGCACTGAATTTTCTTATAATTTCCTGAAAACACATCAGCAATCTTGACATTGACATTCAGAACTGCCAACTGGTACGTATATTCCTTATTTCGTACGGGAAATAATAATGAAAGTATGGGTTCCCGATAAAAACCAGGAGGCCAACAACGTTCGGAATTACCGCAGCTAACGGCGCGGGAATTTTGACCATATTTTCATGTTTATATTTGGAAACTAAATAAAAAAAATACCATGTCGTCAATTGTAATTGTTATTTCTGCATCCAAACCGTTGATTTGGGCAAACTATACTGTAGTTGTAGGCCTTATACAAAATGAGGTGGTTTGTTGAACCGTCGTTCCATTCTCTCTTTCTTAGATCTGCGAATTGCCTAATGGAGTAAAGATAATCTGGGATGGTGAGATGGAAGTGCACGTGGATATGGACGGTAGGTTTGTTGCTGTCTCATGCATCGTTTTAGTAGGCCGATATTAACACCTGGGATCATCCCCTACCCACCTACACCCATAAACCCCATAATTCCCCATTGATAACATAAACAATGGCTTCTTTTAATCCAAGCATTTGGCAAAAACATGCATTTGTTTATATAATTTGTGCCCAGCCCAAATGTGTCCATATTTTCAAAGTCACAATTGTTGTATGTCGATAGATTGGTGGGTAGATATTGTTGTTATGTATGTAGTTTCGACCAATCATTTAAAAAATATAAAAAAAAGGATAACACGAAGGTTTTCCTTTGACTGGAATCTCTCTTTTGATTAGAATTAATACGTCATGAAAAATTCAGATTTGTCCGATTAGCCAGGGCAATTTCAGCAAATGCGCAAATAAATTTGGGGACACACAGATATAGATTATTCTCAGACCTAACAGTGTATGGGGTTCTCTTGTAAATGAACATCTCAGTAAGATAACCCGGTGCAAATTATGAAGAGATTATGATGACAATAACAAAAATTTTGTATTATACTCTGTAGACACAATCGGTAGCAAGTGCAATTAGCTAAGCCCGCCTAACGACGAAGTAAAGCGGTGAGCATGTGCCACCAAACTAGGTGCATTGTGTTGAACACATTGTAATTTCATCAAATTATATAACAGAGTGCTCTCTTCTTTTAATATTAATCGGAGATTTTCTGGTGAATTATATTTTTTTTTCCATTTTTAGGCAGTAACAAAGACAAAGTTTGCGGCATGTGCGGTAACTTCAACTCCAACCCTGATGATGAAATCATTGATCTCAACGGCAATGGGGAAATGGACGTAAGAAAATAATTTATAAGAATTAAAGAAAATAAAATATATAATTTTATATGTGTATGAATTGATATGATTATATATGAAATATAATGTTATATGGAATTAAATATTTGTTGATGTACTTGGTATGTAGTTTTATATGTAGTTAGTATGCTTCCTATTGTTATATGAAAAGTACATAATGTGATATAACATTATATGTTGTATGAAACTATCTGAAATTATACAAATAGATAATTATATAATTCCATATAACATTATATATTTTATTTGAAATTATAATTTTATTAAAAAATTATAGAATTCCTATGAAATAATTTGATGTTTTATGTAATTGTGTAATTTCATATGTACTTATATATGTGAAGTTATATGAAATTCCATACAGATTGCATACACTTTGTGATACCCCCATTCAGGAAGAAGAGATAAATGCTTTTGCCAGGATATACCAGTTAGATGGTGACTGTGATGCCAGCCCACCTTCCCCGCCAAAAGTTGAAGACGTCTGTGCTGATGCCAGCGAAGAAGACAAAAAACTGGCCGAGGACATGCTCGCCATACTCGAGAGTAAGATTTGCTTTCAGTTTACTTTCTTTCTCATCTGTGTCTGCTGTTTAAGGATAAGTAAACCCGTCAGGATAACCTTTGCTTATATGAAAGCATACAAGATACACAATAAAATTGAAAGGTACTATCGAACTTTATTTTGAGTAAGAAATCAACCTTTAATATAGGCAAGTATACCACATATAAAATTTGTCATCTGGATTTACGTATACGTTTGTATTTCCCATTCGCTGTTTCGAAAATGCACATTGTAAGAAATAAGTGAAAATTATGAGTTTGTGCATATAATTGGTCGCAATAAACAACGGGTAATACATGCTTCTTATCTTGAGGAGTAAAATATAGTTGTTTTATAAGACAAACAATAGACTGAATTTATTTTAAAAGGAATTGATTAAAGAAACTATCTTGAAAAGTACTATTTTGTCTCACAGCATGTTTAAGGCTAAGGGGTCTCAGTTGAATTGAATTAATATTTTATTTTGTTGATGAAACTCCCGACATCCCTCAGATAGGCCTATGCATATATAAACAATGTGCAGTAGTGCTATATATAAAAAACAGCCAGACAATACCTGCGCGGACCACGCAGTGTATGCAGGAAATTCCATTTTTTACAGATAGCAATTTGTTGTGAGAATCTGTGTAAACAAAAATTAAATTCATAGTGATGCGGATTGCGGTAATCGTGGCTTAGCGGAACATTAACTGCGGCACAAAAGGTTAACAAAGCACTATAGCAACCGCACGAGAAGTAGTCAAGTCAAATAGGCTAAAGGGTAATATCATAATATTTATAGCACCTGGAAAATTGAGAACGCCATAATATGTCCGGAAATAACACGGTCCCTGGCCCTGTAAGCTGCATATCTGCATGCTTTATTTCGATCTCAAAATGTATACCCCAAATAATTAAGAGAAAATAATATGAGAGAATATTAACCAATAAAAAGGTGCACGCCCTTACCAAACAATTAAACAAAATGTTGAAGGGTGGAAATGTCAGGCTTGAATGAAAGAAATGTTTACTGTTCAATGTCAGGCTTGAATGAAAGAAATGTTTACTGTTCAAGTTGAAAAAAGCGGAGCCGGTTTGGAGGGGGCGCGTCCGTGAGTTTTTTCCCCCCCCCCCCCCCC
>JAODFY010036440.1:0-12694 GCA_027580055.1 Paracaudina chilensis | reverse complement strand
GTACAGATATTTCATGTGAATGGTAAGAAATAAATTATCAGGCTGGATCTGAGCCTGTAAGGTGCGGTAATTCCATTTTACAAGACATTTGAATTATTTTTTTAAAAACTTGCATTCACCTTAAATAATTCATGTGATAAGTACTGTACTGGTTTATGCATATAATTGTTGACAAACAAAAACACAGGAAACGTCTTGAAAAGCTTCAATTCTCACTATTGAGTGTTATGGTTGACAAAATGATAAGAATATAGTTTTTTATATATGATAACATATAGACTTATAAAATGAAAAGCACAGTGCACTATTAAAGAGTTATATAAAATAGTAATATTTTGCTGTTTCAAATCTGACAATACCTTTTAATAAGGTATCAGCTGAATAACTTACCAAATTTAAATATGAAGGATCTACATTCATATATGGTGATATTGATCCTAGTCCAGAAGTTCCTGATAAGTGAAAAAAAAAATACGAATTTTTACAATACTGTATGAGCGTAGGTGGATAGAGCTTTCACGCTAGAATACGAGTTTAAGTACAACCAAAACCAAAGGGGGATTCAGACACAGTCCAGTCATCATACAACATGGCAATAAGAGTGATAAGAACTTTTAACACTTGACCAATTGATCTTTCAAGATGACTAAAATATGTGTTGGACAACTAGAATTGGTAAACAGATTGTCTGGAGGACTACATTTTTTGGGGGTGATCTAGGCTTGAAAACTGAAAACCCCAAATGTACACATATTGTGGTCATTGTTAGTTCTTTGGTGAAATTTTTGTTGTCTTTGCAACTATTTTAATTTTCATTTTAAATTGTTGGTATTAATTTAGAATCTGCACCCGAAAGTTTATATATTAAATATACATTCATATATTCTATTGTCATCAACTGTCAATCCACTCCCAGTGGTGGCACTGGACCAGTGAATCACTGTGAATCCAACCCCCGGTAGTTGTGCTGGACTTAAGTCACTTAACTGGACTACTTCTTTAATGGGCTGCCTCTAGAATGAGGTTATGCTTGAGTGCCTTATACCTAAACAATACTGATAAGGGCAGGATAGCTACCAGGAAAACCTGTCAGTCTTAAAAGGAGGAGATATTTGATGAATGACAGATGTTTAGGAATGAGGGAGAACAAATGCTATATAGCCCACAAACACATGAATATTAATGAGGTTAAATGTTATTTTCATATGGAAATGTAACAATCATTATCCACCACCAATCTACAAAGTATGGAGTTGATCGGTTATACGGTTGCAAAGTAATTTACATTTTAGAATTTTACTTTAAGCACAAAATGTGGAATTGCATGTTTTACACATATAGAATGTTTAGTTTACTTAGGGGGCCTAGTCAATATCCAAATATGGGTGAATTACTCTATTTTTATGAAAAAGTAAACATGTAAGTCTGAGATTCACAGAATCAAATATGGACATAAACGGACATAACACGGAAAACGGGAAGAACACGGAAAATTGACAAAACGGAATCCTAAGTTTAGAAAACGGAAAAATGGTGGCTTCAATCTAGCCTAGGCCTGTAGGCCTATACTTAACGTTATGTAACGTAAGAACGCTATGTTGTATGAATATGTTTGTATATGTCTAACGTTAGGCCTAGCCTATGTCATGTGTTTCACGACTAGTACTATTCTACTACTCTACTATACTACCCCTAGGGCTATAGGTAGTGCCGAAAGTCGTTCACCTTAATATTATGTTCGATATCTTGAATATGCACAATGCATATTATGTACGTAATGGCGCCGTTTTAGGTACCAAACGAACATCATTGTATTACTAGCTTGCTCAATTCATTGATGGAACTGGAAAAAAAATATTCCATTATTCCTAGGCTAGATTACCTGGAACATTTATGCCACCACTATTACCAGAATATGATCCGAAAAAGCCAGGTGGCTGGAAGCTTTGCTGATCCATCATATTATTATCTGTCATTAATCTTACAAACGCTGTTTTAACAAGGTGTAGACCTAAAGACTCGCTGATAAATCGTTAAAACTGAAAAAGCACTTACACATTACAAGCGTGCAATTGCACGGATGTTAATCATCACGTAATACCAGTTCGAGTTTATTATATTTAGGATTATTTCACTTTAGGCTAATCAAATGTCGTGTTATTTCTTAGAATTTTATTCACATTCGTTGAACAATAATGTTTTAATACATTATTTAGGTACAACGAGTACAATACTAAGCGAAAATGGTGTTGTTTAATAGCTACAGGAATTTACATTTCTAAACTATATGTATCTGACCACATTAAGTTATTGCGCAATGTTAGACTACTATACTTTCGGTGTAAACAACAGGCAACTGAAAACAACGTGCGTGTTTCTTCCATGCATGCGGAGTAGCATATATTCCTTTCTATATAAATTCTACTACAGGACTTGCAGCTGATACAAACATTTAGTCTAGTTGTTTTGATAAGTAAGCAACATTGTCATGAAAATTAAATTAATTTGGTGCATTAATATTTACGGCAGTGATTACTTACAGAATGTTGGAAATGACTAACAAGTAACATACCTAGCCTACTGTAGCCTAACGGTTAGGCCTAAGTCGTAACATTGGAGTGTATTGGCATATGAAGTACTGTATAAAACTACACACTAGGTAGGCAAATGCCTAGATTGTACAAGAGAAATAATTTTAGTTTCGGACTAGTCCCTAGGCCTATTTTGATTAAATAGGCTAGGTTAAGATTAGGATAGACACATTGTATTTAGTATATAGGTCTAGTCTTGTTTAGGCTAAGTTCTGTGAATCAGTTCATGACATGTCATTGTGATATAATTTAAGTCACTCGCCATGTTGACGATCTTTGTATTTTTGGGGGTCGCCATCAACAAAATTTTACTGGCCAATGGCGAGTTGGCGAGCGTAATTCTTAAGGCCTGACAATATGGACATAGAACTAATCGATGATTGATTTTGCTGTATTTTTGTTGTGGGGGGAAATTTTGTGGAATCGGTACAGTGTACGTATGGTAACAAATATTCGGTATTCGTTCGAATATTAGCTAGCGAATATCGAATTTATAAATATTCGTAAATCAACAGCCCTAAAAGAGGGCTGCAAAAAACACAATACTACACAGCCCTTGCCCAGCCTTGCTTGGTGGGAAAAGTCATTTTGTAAAATATTAATAAACATTGATGAAAATTGTTAAAATTCCTAAAAAAAATCAAAATTCATCAATTGTCAATTCTATTGAAATTTAAGGAAATTGGCCTTTCTCCTTTTTTACCTTATAGATATTGTTTTTTATTAGTTTTCAGGGTCTTTTTAGTCATGGGAAATTGAGAAATTTTTACAACCATTGAAGAAAGAACAATTATGGACAGGACAGATGATTCTCAGATGGAGGTCACAGATAATGATGAGAATGAAAAACATGGAGCAGTAACTCTGTACCCTGAGAATGTTCCAGGGAGCAGAGAGAAAATAAATAGTGATATTTTTCCTAAAATAGATGTAAATAATGAAGGAGGCATTCAAAATCAGGTTGATAGCAGAGTTGATACCTCGAGGACAATGGAAGAATCTGAAATGAAAAAAAGACAAAATGAAACTTTAGTTATTTCTGATGCAAAAAATAGAACAAAATCAGAACAAACTGAGAATGACTGTGAGATGCACCATGGACAAGATGAAATAACAAAAAGTAGCTCTGATTCCATCCAGGTGCAAGTGCACAGTGATATGAATATTCATGAGGCCATTCCAGATGAAACCAATTTGAGTAAAGGTATAAATGTAAACAGTGAAATGGTACCACAGTCTTTAAACAATAATGGTACAATCCTACCTACAAAGGATGAAAATGGAACCGAACCTATGATCACTATCAATGGCAATAACTCTGTGGAATCCCTGTCAAAGTTATCCAAAGGTCAGGTGGAGGTAAAGAGTGACACTCTATCAACAAATCCGAATGACATAGCAAGGGAAGTTGAAACCAATGCTGAATCGATGGGAACCAATCTCAATAGCCTCAAGGAATCACTTCCAAAGGTGGGGACTACTGCTGGTGGATTAGTCCCATTGGTGGCTGACTACGGATCATCCCATTCTGACGAGGAATCCGATTCTGATGATTCTAGCACATCGTCGTCCAGCTCCACAAGTGAGAGCGATTCTGATGACATACCACAGGAACAGAGGAGGACAGAGGTCAAGGAGCAGGAGGGAGAGCAGAATAATGTTCCTAAGCCGCCAAAGACAAAGAAGGAACTAATGCTGCAGGTAAAGGCTGCAATAAAATGCTTTCTTTGTGCTAAAAGGAGCAGGGTCATTCAACTTGCTATACTAGGGCTGTCAAGTTCTGTTTAATTTACTAGTGTTTGCACTAGGTACTCGGGTTCCCGACTGAATATACTACTATTAACGTTCAGAATTTTCTACAAAATATCACGCAGCCTAGGCTAGGCCTAACGTTACTAAAAACACAAGTGGGCCAACTGAAATACTTTACCTTGCAAAAAATCATGAAATTTACAGGAGCATGCATTCTGAACTGTAGCAGAACTATTATCACTCATTTGTTTTTCCAGAGTAATTCATCTCGCACCCGGGTACTTAACGGGTATTTGGTCCCGGGTACCAGAGTCTGCGTTTGCTACCAGGTGCAAACACTAATTTACTATCAGTTTAAAGTTTACAAATGGTACAAATAAACATTCATTTAAAAGGTATCCAGTTCCACAATGTTCACTCACGATGTTCACCAAATATTACATTACAATCATTATCATACCTGTACCTATCAGCCTGGGTTATCTGTGGTACAGAGTCCTTAATGAGGACAGATGTCTGTTCGGACCCTTTAATCTACTGAACTAAACTTAATTGATCCTGAGTGTAACCACTGTCCAAAATGTTACCAGTACTGCATGCCTTGCTGATGAAGGTGTGTGGCCATTGGTGTGAATGTATGTAACTTGTAGCCTACAGTGTGTTGATATTAGAAATGAAGCTGCTTGAAATACCAATTCCAACATGTCCTGAAATATTGTTCTGTTAAGAACCTTTATTAATGTAATGTCAACATAACCTTTGCTGATTGCTTCTATTCTTCAGGATATGCCAGCTGTTCCATACGTGGACTTCCGCCTGGGAGATAACGAAGAAATTATACTGTTGGGGAAAGTCTCAAGCATCATCGGGCTGCTAGGTAACATGTCACAGGACCACTGTTCAACCAGGCCAATAATATATATAATATATTATCTACATATCACATATCTACCATATCATAATTTGTATGCTTATGACCCCTGATGCTATGACCTTACTGTAATAACAATAATATGCTACTACTACTGAAATGTTAGTCCCCTTCCTTTGCCAAAGCAACTGTCTATTAGCACTTTGAGCACATAAGTGGATTTATAAATCTTTCATATTATTACTGCCAGTATCCACCAGATCACAAAATAATGTATTAATAATAATTACTGTATTGGTACTTTATTGTCATCAGTGGTCGTCCAATCCAACACCGACACTCCAGCACTGAATGAAGACACTGTGCTCTTTAAGGAAGACAGGCACCCCATTGGTGTGGTAAGCACTTCTATTGGCTATTGACAATGCTACTCCATTGGCTGTTGACAATGGTTATTGTAAATTACTAATAGGATTGTTGTGTTTACTAAAATTACATAACTGATTGATGGTCTCTTTTAGCACCACAAAATCACCAATTTCTTTGTTATCAGCACTGAATTCCCTTTGGGATATAGCCCCTTTAATTGATTAATTAATTTTCCTGCTGAAATAATTTGAAACATGCATTGCCAGTTTAAAAAAAAAAAACTTTTCCCTGTTTTGCAGGTCTTTGAAATATTTGGTCCAGTCTTAAATCCATTCTACACTGTGAGATTCAACTCCTCCAAGGACATCACAGATTTAGAGCTGGCACTTAATGCTCACATCTACTTTGCTCCTAAGCAAGAAGAAATCACCAATTATGTCTTTGTCAAGGAATTGCAAGCGTAAGTTGATCATTGAATTTTGTGGTAAATTGAATGGTAATTTTTTTTTTTTAAATGAATAATGAAGACGAAAAATTGCAATCACTATTGCATGTTTTGTTGTTGAGATAGTGATTTTTTTTTAAACAGTTGTCATTTTAATGAAGCATCTGTGGTGTCATGGATGGCTTTGGATGCCGTTCCATCAAGAAGCATCTATTTCTTCTTTATAACTGGTTTGGTGAATTTATTTTTGTGGTCTAGGCCTATAGTAAGTCGAGCAGCTGTGTTCACCCAAAATTCACCCAAAATAAGAGTTTTGGCAAACTATTTCAAATTTATATTAAAAGTTTCAGACCCCAAAAATACTATTATGACAGGACTTTCAATACCGAGTGTAGTTTATCCTTAGTCACTAGAAATTATGGTTTTGACAGTACTACTTAATGGCATGGGTGCATGGTGCAAGTGTTCTTCTGCTGTGTAGCTTGTAATGAGTTGGAGTGATTGCCACGTCTTAGTCCCTGGACAACAGACATGAAAGAGAATATAGTTGGACACATTTAAAAATTACTTTTTAACTTTAAATACTTTAACAAACTCTCAAACCAGCCATCACACTTTTGAAAACAACTTGTGTGTTTTTAGCACAAACCTTTTTAAGCAGTGTATCACCAAGCAGGCAAGCATGCACAACTTGTATCTCCAAAATAGTGTATTGGTGATATAGTATCTTCTACATTTATTATTTTGTTCCTCAAAACCAAAATAGTTTTGATGGTTGGGAAGGGGGGGGCTAAGAGAGATACAAGTTTTACTTTCATCCTTTGACTTTTTAAACTAATGATTATTTAGACAAAAGATAATACTTTATTTATTTTGAATCTGGTTTCAAACAATAAAAAGTTAATAAAGAGGAGGAAAAAACGCCCTCAATTGTTATAGTGCCATCACAATAGCATCTTTTGTTGTTGATGATATTGACTTTTGAAATTTGTTTCAAATTTTGTTCTTCTTCATAATTTGAATAGTGATTTGTCTTGAAATATTTTAATCTATAGAAATATAATCTTTGAGCATGCAGCTGCTGATGTACCAAACATTTTACAAAAATATTAATAAACTTTGGCATACTAATTCAATTTGTTATGATAAAAAAGCATGAAAATTATCAAAGCATAATATTTTTTTTAATAGAGTTTTTAGAGTTTTTGAGCCCAAGAGAAACGATGCACATAATTTATGGGTTTTTTTGGCCAGATGCTCAATTAAAATATAAATGTGTTTAAAAAAATCAATATCCCAGTAACCAAAAGTGCTACTGAATGGCTTTTTCCTACCCTTATTTGGGACTACTCTTTTTCAGGCTGAAAGGTTCGGATGCATCTTGGACTAACGATGATGAGCCCCCATTGGAATGCTTGGATTTTAGTGACGATGAAGACGAGAGAAAGATCAGAAAAAAGAAGGCCCTAGAGATCGGTAAACGAAAGGATGCCAGGAAGAGGTGAGGTCAAAGTTCAAGCTTAAGGCCATCATGCAACACTGCAATACTGACTTGCCATACCATAAAGATATTGTAACCATACAGTATATATATTAAATGTACCAACAGATCAGAGTTTATTTTGAACTAAAACATTACCCCAAAAACCTGCCTAAACCTTATAGCTAAAAGTACTATCTTTAATATCAGCTGGTTATGAAATGCTTTGTGTACCAATTAATTAAATTACCCGGTTTATGCATAAAAATTTTCATCGAACAAAACACGTACAACATTTTTTAAGCTCAAATTCTAATAAGTGCTACGTTTGGAACATTAAAACGGTTTAGTCAATTTACATGCCAAACTAGTCCTTGATTTGTGCACAAAACATTGACAACTGTCAATATTAAGCATGGAATTCACTTGTAATGATTGTACTGCAATATTGATCTCTCATGCCAGCACCATTTACAGATACACTGTTCTTTCAAGTGTACTGGTAGACAGGGTATTGATGTACACATATACATGTAGGCATTGTTATGTTGGACAAGTCACCAGACCAAAACATCTATGTTACTGTAAAATATATGGTGGATGTTAAGATTTCACGAGCAGTGATACTTGGCCGGGCTCAATACATGTTAACAGCCATTGTTTGTTATAATAAAAAAATTAAAATAATAACTAATTTAACAACAAAAAGGACATCAACCTTGATTTGGTATGAATCATAATATTCAAAACATAACCCAAAATGTTCAGTTTTTGGTTTCAGTGAAGGCAGAGGCTTCGCATTTAGATGACAATAGTCTTCTAATACAGTGTTTTTTTTTTGGTGTGTGAAAGCTAAACATGTCACAGCTATTTACATTAGTTTTTCAAAGCATCAGGAAGCCTATATAAGCTTATTTGTGAATAGAAAGTTGTTAGGATATCATTTACTAACAAATGTGAATGCCATAAAGTTAAATGTATCTTTTCAAATCAGAGTGTCTTGCAGTGCAAAATACTTTATCTCGCCAAAGAGAATATTTTATGGGTAATTATTCTGGAGCAGAGTAATATTGGCCTAAGATGTGTTTTAACAATGTTAGGCTACTTTAGAGCAGTACATCTTTGTTTTTGTAAATAAACTACACTTTTGATCATACAGATGCTGAGAGATTCTATAGGCAGAATATATTGGTGGAAATTCTTTTGTTTGATGGAATGCGGCCTGATATGACATTGAATGGGGGTTGTTGGAACTAGGATGGAGGGATGTATGATGGCCTTGATGGGAAGTTGGGGACTTGAGGTGGAGAGGAGGGATGGAGATACACTGTACGTAGGGGAAGGTGGAATGGTGTTGGTATATGTTGGGTTGGTGGAGGATACACGTCGATAAGGTGGGTTTGGATTGGGTGTGGGGGATGGAGGTGTTATGAGGGGTAATGGGGGAGGCAGGGATGTTGGATAGTGTGGTGGAATCCAATGGCTGAGGATACAAGATGGGATATGGGTTGGATTGAGAGTGGTGGAATGTAAGAGGAGGATTGGGGAGGTGGGTGCTACGGGATGGGAGGTGTGACCAATTTTGTAAAACTGAAAATAGAAAGGAAGAACAGAGGGATTATGTATCTTTTATTTCTAATGTCAATAGACCTTCACCCATCACTGTTTTCTTTGAAGCCTAAATGATATGCCAATCTATTTGCTGATGCTGATAAACAATTTGTATGTCTCACACTGCAGTATAAACATAATATATAAAGTATGGCAATGATTCTGCTGATCATCTAAATTAATCAGGCACTTGTTCGGTTTATTTCAGAGAAGAGAATGAATCGATGCAGAGGCAATTTCAAGGAGGTCACGATCAACAAACTAATGGTGAGTGGAGCAGGTCCACCTCAAAATCAGTTGCCTTGTAAACACACAATCTGGTACACCAAACTTGTATAGCAAAAACTGTGGTTCAAATTTGTTATATACCCTACTTGTTGTCTGGCACCTTCCTGCAACAATGTGTGCTTTAATAAATCATTGTGTTGACCACAATAAACAAAGGTCTGGCATTGGAAGTTCTAAACAGTTGCACTGGCCAAGAAATTTGATCGATTATAAATTCCCTGTGGTAACTGCCGAGGAGGGAAAAACATTAATTGCAATGGTAAGCAGTTTTGGACCGGTTTTCTTAGGGGAAGATTTCCCCCATGGGCCATGGTGCCTTTGGACCGATGTCAGGTCTAGTTCCAACTGGTTAGATTAATCATCCCTTAAAAACATGACCAATTATCGACCCTAACACGACCTCAGTTGGACGTCTGTAATATTTAATATGTCTAAGATGATTAGAACTGAAATTCATCTCAATCTTGTTCTTAGACTGCTTGGCATACAAGAAAATGTGTAATATATTAATCTATTTGAGCAATATTTGGACTTTGGACTTTATCATTAAGCTCCCTCAGGATCTTGTGTCAGTAGTATAATAATTCTTCTATATATTTTATTATGTATGTATATTTATATGCATGTTAATTACAAAAAAACAAGAAATTCTGATAAAGTCAGGATATGGTTGCCTTACTGTATTTTGCACTGTATTTTGAATAAAATTAATCACTTTTTCATTGGTAGATTTTAACATTTCATGATTCTGTTATGTTATCATGTTAGGAGCAATTGGTTGCTTCTTCCACAAATAATATACCACAAATTTCCCCCACAGCAACTGTCCGTGGCAACCCAAATGGCAACCAGAATCACCGAGGCCGATCTCAGAGACATTACAACCAACCACCAAGAGCACCATTCAATGGGATGGGTCCATCACCAATGCGGCCCAGAAACTTTCCAGGTCCACGCTACAATGGACCACATCATCAAATGCACCAAGGACCGCAATTTTTTTCCAATCGGCCCAACTTTGCACCAAATTTTCCTCCGCCCAGAACTGACATGCACAATCCTGCAAACCGATGGCACACACCTGGGCCCCCGCCTCGGAACATGTATACGGACCAACACTTTGAAGGCAGAATGTCCCAGCCCTTCCCTCAGATGTTTCCGTACTCTGCACCTCCACCGCCATTTATGCCTCCTGGTATACCAGGGCCGAGGGGAAGGCCACCGCCCCCCTAAGGATGTCACACCCTAAGGATGTCACACCCTAAGGATGTCACACACCGTTGTTGTTCTTCTTTAAGAACAACGGTCTGTGCATTGTCAGAAATGGGGAAGACATTTATCATACGGGCCCCCCTCCCCTGGGGTAATGGTAAAAACTTTGGGGGGGGCCTAAGTAAAAAGATTATTCATGCTAGAATATTTTATATGATAGCACCATTTTGTTAGGTATGGATGTTAATGACATCTGAAGGATAGAACAAGATATTTGGATGCTGATTTCAGTGCCATGTTTATCTTTTTATGTTCAAACAATATAAGCATTTTTCCGGTCTAGATAAAAAAATACAAATATGGATAAGAAATACAAAGGGCTATTGGCCCCTATAGTGGTACTGTGATGTCATAATAGACTAATAGTCACTGTATTGCTTTTAAACACTGATTGGAAGAATAGTACAAGATATTTGGAAGTTGATTTTGTCAGTGACACCAGACTTGACAATCTGAGGGGGGATGCATCTGGGGGGAGGGGCGACTGAAATTTGTTGGGGTAAAACAAAATTATGGGCTGAAATTGGGGGAGGTGTTACTGTACTTACAATGAAAGTTAGTGGCTTTGTTTCTGAATGTTGTATATACATTTTTAATGGGTATATCACAAAGGAAATTCAGCTGGCTTTTGCTAGTCTATCACAGTCTATCAGTTAATTAGTTGTTAAAGCTTGTAACTTTATTGATATAATCTCATCTGGGTAGCCCAAAGTGACACCATAGTGTGAATGAAGTTTGTATATTTAAAGTCAGTTGCAAACTCGGGTCTTATGCTGCTTGTGGTGATAAAGTAGTACCTTCTTAAAATGAAATTCAAACATTTTAAACTACAATAGGCCAATATCTCCACAAGGATTTTTACTTTGAAGCTATGCACATGACATTATGAAGCAGTCTGTTTAGCTAGGATAAAACCATGTTATATTGTTATTTGTAGAGTTTATTTATACTCCATATCATGTGTACCATTAAAAAAGATATTTCTTAAAAAAAAGTATAATAATATGTTTCATTATCTTTTACTACCATGGCTTCATTTTTGTGACCTAATCAATAAGGATGGCTGGACATGGGGCTTAATAAATGATAAAAAATATCCCCCAGGTCCCACCTGGTTCTCAATGTTACTGACATTGGTCATTCTAAAGTGGTTGACCCCAGTCCAGTTCACCTCAAATGAAAATTGACCTGTTCTCATTGTTGCATGAAGCACACAAAAACACCTTCTTGAGAATCTGACCCCTATTTGCCCCATAAGTGAAAATGTTTTTAATGCCCAATATGCATATCTGCCCACTGTCTGGCCCATATATATATATGGCATGGAGCCCCCACACCAACTTTAAGCAGCACCCAGTGTGAGCCGTCAGGTGGCCCGAAGAAACACAAAACTGAGTAGGGGACTTGCCGCACCGAATGGCCACGCATACTATAACAGCAACACAAAAGAAATACCAATGTGGGCACGCCCTACATAATACATGCAACTCCGGGACACTTGAAGTAATTACGTGTTATGCAACTGTGGTTCGCTTCCCCTGCCCACCTCCAATTTTTTTTGACAATACAGGCAGCCATTACACATTCTCTGACCATTGTGCTGAAAAATCCCGGTAAGCAGCACCCAGTGGGCCGCATGGGAGCCGTCAGGTGGCCCGAAGACCAAACAAAACTCAGTAGTGGACTTGCCAAAGTCGCCTCACCGATTGGATAGGCATACTATAAAAACAACACAAAAGAAATACCAATGTAGGCACCCCCTACATACAACATGCAATTCCGCGACACTTGAAGTAACTACGTGTTATGCAGTTGTGGTTCGCTTTCCCGTGCCCCCCACCCCCCTTTTTGACAAAACAGGCAGCCATTACACATTCACTGACCATTGTGCTAAAAAAACTTCCCGGTAAGCAGCGCCCAGGGGGCCACATGCGAGTGGTCAGTTGCAGTGTAGTCGAGACCAGCACATCCGAGACCGGAGGGTGTCGAGACCGAGACCAGGGCAGACATTCGAG
>JAODFY010036330.1:0-12695 GCA_027580055.1 Paracaudina chilensis | reverse complement strand
GGTTTTCTCTATTGAGTTAGGCACAAAGTTTTCAGCATTTGACCTACAATTATGACCTAGATGACCTTTGACCTATAACAATAGGGTTCATCAACTCAATGTGGTTGACTCACATACCAACTAGTATTCATCCACCTTTCCCCTATTCAGTTATTGAGATTATAAAATTTTACACTGTTTGACCTCTCTTTGACCTTAACTGTACCAACATTTAGGTAAAATACGACCTCTGTAAACATGTCTTTTGCATGAATTCTCCAGTGATTGTGATTACAAGGTTTTCACTGTGTGACCTCAAATAACCTTGAAACAACACCAAAAACAATGTGTTTCTTGTACTCCATATGGGCAACATTTAAATAAATTATGATCTCAGTTATTGCGATTACTAAATTGTCACTATTTGACCTCTGTTGGCCTCAAGTAACCTTGGAACAGCACCAAAAACAATAGGCTTAATTGAAGCTTCATGCCATGTATGACATTCGTTAAGGTTGACTTCTTGAGAAAGAGTGATTATGAGCAGCCCCCACATCCAAGCACACATAATGTACACACACACACACGCACATACACACATCCACTGCAAGGAATCAATAATAAAAGGGGGGTGCATGAAATGGCCATTTCATGCTGACCATAAGCCAAATCACCATCAGTAATGAACAATGAGTTTATGAGTAACTCTACAAGTGGGCCACACGCAGGGATAGAAAGTTTGGTAACCTAAAACCACTGGCTTTTTACTCATGTATAGATTACACATTTTATTGTTTTTGTGCAGTGACAAATTATATTCATCAATTGATAATTGTCACTACATGGGCCATTTGAAAACAGAAAACAATTAAGATACAATGAATGTTTATGTTATTCCAGATGGCAATATTAGCTAGAATTTGGCAATGATCCTGGCGATTTTAGTCATATATGAACTCAGATAGTAGTGTTCCAGCTTGGAAAACCCCATCCCCATTGTATGAATTACGACTTCACTGTCAAATGTTTCCAGGTATCGTTCTTAGATGTAACTTCATCACATCTGGTTCTGACAAACAACAAGCCTGGGTGACGTTCAAACTGTTAACAACATTAGATCTGCTCGACTGAGTATGTGCATAAATAAAGAGACATTGAGTGATCCTACCCATGGACAGTTACTTTACATCCATTACCAACTGTAATTAAGAATGCTGCAAGCATCAGCGATAGCAAATAAGGGTTGAATGTGAAATCATACAGCTCAATGGATGCTAAAAGGTGCATACTGTAGGTTGAAATTGTTGATGATCTTGTGAAAAATGATTGTGAAGAAATTTCATTGGTAATTTAAATTAATTGATGGCTGCTTTAGAAGTTGCAATCAGAATTATTTCACCAATATTTATTTACAAAGGATAAACAATATTATGTCAACCTCTGCCGCATTTGCTTATTGTTTAGCCTTTTGCTGTTATTTTTTCTCTTTATTTTTCATTGCCCCTGAGCTGTGTGTATCATTGCAATGTCATTAATGATATTCCCATCACAAGTCGCTAGCACTGCAATCAGTCACGATACACACAGAGTACTCCACTCCAAATCTGGGAGTCACCCATTGCATATTTTATAGCACATTCTAATATCTGTTATGATTTAGTTCAGATCATTATGACATTTGACCTCTATAGTAATGGACTTTATAAGACGGTATCTATATAGTTTGCAGGCCTCTATATTTGGCATGAGTTTGTGGTTAATTTGCACAAACCAGGCCTGCTGCACAGACTATGGTACTGCATAGAAATTACCCAAGAGAGGCTGTTTACATAATGCAATCTAAGTATGTTTCTCACCCAGTTTGGGGTTTATTATAGCGATATAAAAAACCTGTGTTTGCTGTAAAAAAATATTTGAAAGGGCTAAAACTTTCGTAAAATTTCAATAGTGGTTCTGATGCCCCTGATGAGATTTTATTAACTTTAAGTTCTAAGAAATTTCATTGTTATATGAAAATGTACTTATTCACAGACAACTGTATAGCAACAATAAAGCTGATCATATTGTTGTAATCATGAACATTGATGAAATGAAATTTCATTGTCATGTGACAATGTACCACTCAGTCATCGTCTAAATATCACCATACCAAGTATGAGATTGATCAGACGTAACTGCAAAGATAGTGACATTTTAATAATTTGTCATGGACAGTGCATGGCATAGCCAGTAATTTGGTGACAGGGCCATGAAGTCTTTTTAGTGATAGCTGTCCTGGGGAGGGGTCTATCGCATCAGTATAGCATGTAACTTATGTTACAACTGTACGTACTACTGTATTTAATTGCCTGAACAACATGGAATTAACCAATGGCACTGACGGAAACTGCCATGATGCCCTTAAGAATCAAGCTCCACCGATGGCACCTAACTGTATTGCCCTCATTTCCTATTGCCGTTGGTGCCCTCATCCTGCCAAATGTCCTAACTTGGGAGAATAATAAATACAAATCTTCTGAAAAATCATTCCGTAATGAACACATCTAGTTTGTGTAGCATCTTTCAATAAGATGCATTCTATTGGTGCATCATGGGCCATTCTATGTGCAGCTGAATATATGCTGCACATATATAAATAAGACAAAACACATATATATCATGTGTCACATTTAATAAACAGGTGATTGGGTGGGCAAAGGAGGTAATCTCATGAAAACAATAGCATCTCATGAAAACAATAGCCATCATCTATAGTAAATAATAGGCTGTAATGGCTGTACTATCACTACCATGTAATGTGTATGAACAGTCAGCATAAACTTTTTTATAAAGATTACTCATGTTGCTCGTTTTGCCTTTTTCATTGGAGATATATTACAGCAATACAGCATGCATAGTACTGGCTTTGCATGATCCATTCGTGATACTCCATGAAGAAATTTAGGGGTTTTCCTGAATATTTGTTTAGCTCCATGAAGAAATTTAGGGGTTTTCCTGAATATTCGTTTAGCTCCATGAAGAAATTTAGGGGCTTTCCTGAATATTCGTTTAGCTCCATGAAGAAATATTTTATATATTTGTTTTGAATGTCAGTGTTATAGTGGAATCCATTATCCATATCCAAATTTGATTGGCCTATTCATAGATCAAACATGGACTTGTAATCATTGGTTTACCACCACATTTCTTGTCCCAAAATAATATTCTCAAACATTTTTTTATGCTAAAATAAATGGTTTATATATATGTGCATAATTTTGCAAATGATGATACTTTGTCTAAACATGAATTAACAGACACTGTTTGTTAAAAGTACTTTGTTATAAAACATGTGATTGGCAGTTCAGCCCTCAAACATGTGTTGGTCCAATCGCTTGTGTAATGCTAAAATGCCTATACATTGTGTGTATCACTACCATACATTGTAACGTTAACAATTTAAGCTAAAATATGTACGAAGGCTAAACCGATAATCATGTGCATTATAACCAATTACTTACTACAACAATTATCATCGATTGCATAAATCATCAAAAGTAAAAACATGTTGAGAATATTAGCGCATTATTTTCCATTTAAAACCTCATAATTGTTTATTGATGTATTTGGATTTATTAAAAAATGTTATAAGAAAATAAAACGTGAGATAACTGTAACTATACTGAAATAACATTGAAAACATATATCCTCAAATCTCTTCCAGTTAATATAACATAGCAAGACATATATGCCTAGATCCAGTTTTGACATAAAACAGACCCCAATTGCTCTCAGATCTCAAATGTATTGAATCTTGGCTTTTTATGATAGCAATGGTAATACATTTTAAACGTGATTGTCTTTGGTAATTTAATTCTGTTGATAATTAAGTAATGTGATACAGCAGTTTGGTAAAATATAAATGATGAATCAATCAGTCAAATAATTTATTTCTAAAGTATAGTGCTAATATCCAAGTTTAAAAACGATGTTCAGTGGTGCTGAGTCAGGTAGAAAATGCTCTTGGGAAAAGATTTAAGGAATCTTTTATATATCAAACAATGGCACTTGGTTACAGCAATAACTTGTTTTAGCCACATGTAATATTTGGGCATTATAACATGAGCAAGAAAAAAAAGTTACACTCCAAACTATTGTTGGAAACTTTATTATCTCATGTAGTCTAACACAGGTCTACAAATAAAGCATATATTCTCATTGAGGCTGTCTTACAATTAACATTGCAATGATTGATTTTCAAACTTGTGTACAGCCTATACTATAACCACACACAAGGTTTATGTACCGATATACTGTAGCTTAGGCTTATGCAGGCTAAAATTACATTTGACATTAGTATTTTGGGCAGGGCTTGATATATTATAGCCACTTATAGTTGATATTGTTAAAAGGTTTTTTGCAAACTTTTCGATTTTCATTGATAAATATATAGTACTTCTCAAAAACACTGCAGAGAAAAGTACTGTAGAGCTTGAAAATCAATGGTTAAAACATACAATAAATATTAAAGGGGGGCTATCTCATTCTGACTAAATATTGCCAGATAAGGATTCTAGACTAAATATTGCCAAATAAGCAAAACTGCTGTCAGCCATTTTAGGCTGGCCATAAAGGAAGGGTCAAAGTTAGGCTAGATGCATAATCGCAGTAATAGAGGATATATGCAAATTAGGTTATATGAGGTAAAATATGTATTTTTATTCAATTTTTCTCACCTCGAGACGCAGCTTCATTCGAAGGAAAATACCTACCCTTTTGGGGAGATTTCTGGCAATAGATTTACCGTAATTACTGACATTGCATTAGCTATACCGATATTTGAAATTTTCAATACCACACAAGACTAGTGGGGTGACAATTACATCCTCTAAGAATCAAAACATCAGTCATTTTATACTCATAGTAACAGCAATTAGTTCAGAAATTAACCCTTTCAATGCCATAGGCGACCATAGTCGACATCGCAGTCACCACCAATACGTGCCATAGGTGACTATAGTCGTTAAGCACAAATTTTTATTTGTTTTGGGGTCAATTTTATATGTGATGCTCACTAAAACATGAAAAGTATCCTATACCAGATCAATGCATTAATACACCTGGTAACACTGTAACTAGAATCAGTTCAGAATTCTGCAGTAATTTTTGCACATTTGAAATAATACTCACATAAAACTAGAATAGAATTGTTCCTTGTCTATCCCTTGTATTTAACATTCAGAATCAATACTAAATACTCCATAAAAGGTATAGTATACTCACCATTGCATAGTCCAAAGTTTCCCCTTTGCATATCCTAGCTTGGGGAAAATAAAAAAAGTCTCATAAACTACTATGACAAGACAGGTGTATATGGTGTGCTGTTAAAGCCATGCTGCAACTGTACCACCAAGACCCAGTACCATCCAAACACTCCTTCCATCAAAACACTGAAAAGAACTGACCAGTGAAAGGGTTCAGAACCGATGACCCTGCAAAACACAGAAGAAAAACAAAGGGTTTATACAATGTCTTGTTTGAGTGAGATATTTGAATATCACTGCATGATGACAGACACAACATATCCTACTCTAGCTGTACATGCTTGATTGGGTTTATAGAGACAGTGCAAGTTGAACAATCCTGGTATGCAAACTGTCTCTGGCTCACTTTCACACCTAACCAGACTGGGTGACTAAATTTCACTAAATGACAGCTCGGATTTCACCAAATGTCAAATTTTCATTGGAAATCGATTGCTATAAAATGATTTTAAAAAAAAACTGCAAACAGTGGATTTTATTTTTACATTTTATTGACAAATATGAACTCTCAAACAAACTTAGTGACAATCTATACTTTTACCCTTGTACTAAAGCTTGGTGAGTCACTGATCGTGGTTGACTACATTATTTACTCGGGTAACCTGTTTTATACAATGATGATGAGTTCCTAAATGATTTAAAATATGAACTAAGGTGGTAGTTCACTTCTTTCACCAGATAAGTGGCAAACCTGGTTCATAACAGGCAACTAGACTGCCTGCATGCCTCGCTCAAATGGCAGGGAGAGTATCTTGCCATTTCTGGTTAATGGTTGAAAAAAATTTAACAAGAAAACCAAGAGGTTTTGTGATTCTTTGCTTCCTCAAATTTTGAATTACATTTGAATACATTAAAATGTTTAGTTCCTCATATTATGGGGTGAAAACCTAATGTACATGTACCATGTATTAGACCTCCAACAGTCCAAACAGAATTAGTCTAACTTAAAGTTCAAATATGGCTGCTGTGTTTGACCTCTAATATCCTGAAATGCAATATCCTGAAATGAAGTTCCACTCTTGCAAAATTACAATGCAAACATGTTTCCCTATTAGGTTAAACTGATCTTTTAGCACTTGACCCATGTTAACCTCAAATTAACCTTTGACCTATTTTAAAATCAAGAAGGTTAATCTCAGTACTACCAATTAACATAAGTTTCCCCTGTTTTCCCAAGTTTCCCATTTGCCTGATTTCCAAATAAGGCACATGTTAATTTCTTTTAAAATTCAACAGGGTTCACATACTAAATATGGCTATTGAGTTCCCCTATTGGGAACTAGCTTGATTACAAGGTTTTTAGTACTTGATCCATGTTGGCCTAAAATGACTTTTGACCTCTTATAAAAATCAATAGGGTTAGTCTACTCAATATGGCTGACATTGGATAAAACTCAGTTGGTACATATTACAAAGTTTTATAGCACTTGACCCATATTGACCTAAAATGACTTTGACCTCCAATAAAATCACTAGGGTTCATTCATCTATTCAATGTGGCTGACCTACATACCAACTATGAGTTATGTCCTCTTTTCCCCTACTGAGTTAGCCTCAATCAATAGGGTTCATCTACTCAATATGGCTGACACATATGTACCAACTATGAGTTTTATCCAACTTTCCTTTGGGTTCATCTACTCAATATGACTGACCTTAGTGACCTACATTCCAAGTTTGAATTTCATCCACCTTTCCCTTTAGCCTGATTACGAGCAAGGTGTCACGCACACACACACACATGACAAGGTGATTACATAGATTCCTAATTTACCTTCAAGCAAGGAATCAAAAACACCTTTTCGGGCATTTCAGGAAATGACAAGATTCTATTATGAAGAAAGAGCCATTAGGAGGTCCAAAAGCTATTGAATTTTGGAAGAATTTGACTAAAGCAACTTAAGCCATATGCTCTGTTAATGGAGTTATATGATGTGATACTTGTGTGTGTACATGTCAAGTTGTCAATATCAATCTCATAAAGTGAAATGGCAGACATTTTCCAGAGGTTAGGCAGGATTGTATACATTGCATGGCAACAATTTACTTGGAAAGTAATTGCCTGACAACCCAGAAATCAAGAACATCAACAGTGCATGATTGTGTACCTTGCACAGGAGGTCATATACGATTATGTTACAGAATATGGATGCAATCAATGGACTAAGAAATGTATATCATAACTATAGTTAATAACTTACTGAACTTTGGCCTCCAATCTTTGAGTACTCACTATGACACATAAATAGCATTAAGGCCTGTCCACACTGCACTCGACGCGGCACGGCACGATGTGACAAAAAATGTTAAGCTATGTTATTCCTTAGAGCCATCCACACTACATCCTTAACTAGTATAACTCGTTGCAAAGTATGATTTGAACATTCACAAATTTCACGAGGGGGATGAAATTCAACTTTGTGCAAGCAGTGGCATTGCCAGACATTTTTAAGTAGGGGCAGCACAAGGGAGGCACACCCTTTCAGTGGGGGAGGAGGGGCAGCCAGACATTTTTAAGTAGGGGCAGCACAAGGGAGGCACACCCTTTCAGTGGGGGAGGAGGGGCATCTTTATTTTATTAGTCACATTTGCATTGGAAATCAAAATGCAATGTTTTAATAATTTGGTCATATATTTGTGAAAGATCGCCACATAATAACAATGGTTATAAACCTTTTAACAAAACGTATCCAAAAATACAAAAGCATATTGACTCGATCCTAATGGTTCTGTGGTGTCATAATAGGGTTACCTCAAGTCATTGTTCTTAAAAAAAATTGACAGCCTCCATATTGTGGAAAGTTCATCCAAACTTTGATATCTTGAGAATGGAACAAGATATTTGGATGCCGAATGTAGGTTTATTGTAGATTTTTTGTTCTCCTCCATATTAGATTCCCTGTTGAGTATGTTAGGAATTATATAATTTTTTGTAGGCTATGTAAAGGTATGGGCGATATTCACATATGTCTCGATTAAAGAGGCTAAGCATGCACGCTTGAAATCATGCAACCATTTAAATTGTTTTGAATCTGTAAGAATTAACTTGGGGATACATTTAAAGCTTAATGTAATGGATTGATGGCTAATTAAGGATATTTGTATGAATTCATTTGCATTCTAGCTGGGTAAAAATGTGTATACTATTTGATTTATAATATAATATCATTAGAGGAAAAAGCAAACTCATCCAAATATTTGAATTTGTGTGATATTAACAAGACCTAAATCCTCTAAACAATCATAACATCAGAATGTTACTGCCCGTCATCAACAGAGGGCGCTATCATATAGGTCCTAAACAGAGCTGTGCATCACTATGTGCATCACCGATGAGGTGAACAGGGTTGTAGCCAGAACCAAATTAGTGCCGGGCATTTTTTAACAATATTTTGTATGTTCCGAGAAATAATAATCCGTGCCCATGCCTTATGTACCAACCAATGTAGAATTTATTGAAAGAGATACTGAAGACGAATTTATTTTCCAATAACCATATTTGAGGCTATAGGGGCCTACGTCTGAATTGGTGAAAACATTAAATTTGTTGCATTACGAAATGAAACTAAACTAAAGAAGTTCATGCACATGTATTGCTGTCTAATATGATGTACAGTACTGTAAATATATCCCATTATCCACCCCCATTACCAACACATAAGAATTAAACATTTGCAAACTTATCTCAGGCAATAGGCGCAAGCCAACACCTTTGAACGATGTACATTAACGTTATTCTTATAAATGTACGTACGTGGTAGTGATACATAAGGTGTTGTAACAATATGCAAGCGACCTTACCAAAGCATGTATGATTGGTGAACCACTAATCGCAGGCTTAATCACAAATTAATTATGTATAACAACAAACCATGGCTGTTTATGCTTAGCGAGATCAAATATCATCAATCGTGAAATTGTGCATAGCAACCATATTTTTTTGCAATAATAAAATTTTTGCGCAATATTTTCGGACGTGATAGAAAATACAGCGTTGTTAGTGTTACTGAGTGTCAGGCTGGTTAATCAAACTTATGTTACAATTAATGGAAAAATTACCTTTCTATAAGATATTCTTCCATGAATATAAGATCTAGTTATAAGCTCTTGTTTCAATCAGGGTACTGTCCAGGATAAATAATTTGCAACTTAAAATAACGTGGAACGTAAACACTTACGTTAGTTAGCGTTTTCTCAGTCTTGGTTACAATTTGTGTATTTCGCATAACTATGATAGGACCTATATGACAGCACCCTCTGGGCTGGTTGGGCAGCCCCGTTTAGTAAGTTTAGTCTACATTTAGTTTTATGACGTTCGGAATACATTCACTTAAACAATCTAAGGGCTACGTGTGTGAGCATGTATCCTCACTTGACATGTGACTACATAATACACAAGTTCATGAAACGCCTCATTGTTTCAATGCTCCCCAAAACTTGTACAAAAGTATCTGGTAATACATTGTCCAATCTGAAAGTGAGATTTTACCAGATTTTCATCCATTTACAAATTGGAAAAGTATTACCAGACATGCTTATACTACCTTAGACAACAGGGTCAATACAGGGTTAATTTGAAATTCCAAGCAAGACAAGCAGATTGAACCTCACTGACCTATTATGTTATTATAACTTTTTTTTTTCATTGTGGGGGGATTCAGGGATTGAATAATAAATGCTGCACCAAAAGCGGTCTGCAGCCATGTAAAATTGGTGAGAGTATTAACATACTCAAATGTACTAAGTTATATAATATGATACCATATATGGCCATAGGCCAACTCATACTGGCTAAAAAATTCAGAAGAAGTCAGGAAACTTCTTAAACCCCCGATGTTCTGACACCCAGGACAAAACATTACCCACTCAAAATACAGCAAAATGGGTTCAGCCAAACAAAGGCAGCGTGAAATTAAGCAACCTTTACTATACACAGTTATCAAGCTTAGAATATAAAAGCCTATCCAGGAAGGGGAGGGGGACAACATCATCATATCACTATATGACAATAGAGTTGTCATAAGGGTGTCGGAACACAAATGTGGTATTCTTTCCAACATCATGGGTGTGGTTCAAAGGAACTACATCACTAGTTACACAAAGCAGCCAAATTACATTCCTTTCAGCGGAGCATGCATCTACAGCCAAAGAAGGTTCCAATTAACAATTCACCTCTCCAGTCCAAGAAAGAATTTTAACGATCTTTCTGAGGAATGTTTCTCCATCCAAGTTAAATATGAACTCAGTCCCTGGTCTCACAATGAATTTAAACTCTACACTTTCTCAACTTTCAATATGCCTGACAAATGTTCCCAATCATATTCTCCCGTGATTTCGAAAGAAGGGTGCGCCTATGCCTCTTAATAAAGGGCACTACTGTATGAAACTCACTAAGACTTCAACGCTCAGCTCAGACATTATCTGAGTATAAAACTTGCTAAAACTTCTAAGTCAAACTTCAGAAACTTCTGAAACTACTATACACTATGTACAAGACTTTGTGAGTAAAAACTTCTAAGTTCACATTTTGAAGTTACACTAGCATTACAGGTAAAGGCCCTGTAACACTTTTTACCTCTTTACTCTTTGACAATCGAGTAACGAATCCTAGATTTCTGCTTTCATTCATCTTGTAGAAACTTTACACATATAGGGGTACATATGGGTGGACTACTTGGACCAATCCTAATCCCATGTCATGGGTCAACATGGATATTAATAGGCTTCATAGAACTTTTGTGGCTGAATTTCACATCCTCTGGAGTAGGATTTTGGGCCAATTTGGTACAGAATCCCGTCTCCGGTGAAAATCATAAGAAAGTTTTATGCTCACAGTAATGTCAATAATAACCACAGATTCCAAAACATGGGTTGTCAGGGCATCACTCTATATCCTGTTCTTGAAATAGAAACTATATGACACATACCTATGGATGCCTATAATGATCATATAAATATAACCCAGGTTCAACAATGAACCCTGGGTTACAGGTTAAAACCCCTAGATTTTGAGAGGCAACCTATGAATTTATCTCTCAGTCATGTCAGTCTGATGGTTAAGTCACTCAGTTCATTGTTCGTCTTATAAAAACCGCAATATTCCACTCATTTTGTAACACTCATTATATAGCGAGAAGTGAACCTTAGATGCAACGCAACGTATTTGAGGGGATTTTTAACCCAAAATTTAGTCTAATAGTACCGTACCTGTTTAAGCAATTTATTTTTACGGGTCTGGAAATACTTTGTCATTTCTGGAAATCCGTCCGAAAAAGACGGATTTCGTTTTTCACCTATTTCCAGAGGGGTTTGTCCGAGCCCGCTGGCTGGCGGAAAAACCCGCTTATAGTACCACAGTGACGAGCCGCGCGTGTAAGCAGATGGACATACTTGCAGAGAACAGGTCAGTAACGGGTCTGGAAACCCGCCCAAAAAGACGGATTGTGTACGTTTTTCACCCTTTCCAGAAATGACAAGGTATATTCAACTGCGTTTTGTTGTTAAAAAGTTGTATGGGGTGAAATACTAATGTAAATTTGGCTCAAAACTTGAAAAATTCAACAAACTGGATACAGCCTGGTCAGTTTTCTGTTTATTTATTACTATTTGTGTGGGGGGAGAGGGGATAACTGAATGGTAGGCCTATGAGATGAGATATGCAACTCCATCTTGTTGTGCTATGTAGGATGTATACTTTGTTATGATATTAGTGGTGTTGCGATGGCGGGCCGGGGTGGGGGCTTAGGTGGGAGGTGTGTGCCCCTCACCCAATGAGATTTGTCATATTGATTAAAAAAAAAACGGCTTAGGTTGATGATGCCCCCACTGGAAAGTTGTGTCCCCCTAATTTGAAATGTCTGGCGACGACCATGTATGACGTCATTTGCATGTGATCAACGATCTGTACTTCGTTAATCGACTTCACTAAAGCATGCAGAAGAATTAGTGAACCGCTAAGAGAGGCAAAGTCTCCCTTTTATTATAGTCTATGCATCTATATATATATATATATATGCGTGTCCCATGTGTGTGTGTGTGTGTGTGTTCAGGACTGAATACATCCATCAGGAAATGCTAACATCATGCGCGGCATGTGATGTTTATTTTCTAGGCTACGAGAACATTTGGATTCGGTTTCGACATATCCGCCTAAAAGCGTGAACGATGCTCAGTTTCATTTCATTTCACCTTGTGTTGCAGTCACATTCATGTACAGCTATCCTCATGGTTGAAACATTACCAAAACAATTTCACACACAGGTCATCGTGTCTCCATAACAGGTGGCACGCACTTGGAGCGAGACTTGTATATACATAACGTTTCGGCATGAGGTATATATGGAAACGCTAAGGTGCCGTCGCAATGACGAGATCTTACATAGAGGATCTTAACATTTTTCAACAAAATGTCAA
>JAODFY010036219.1:0-12697 GCA_027580055.1 Paracaudina chilensis | reverse complement strand
GGGGGGCAAGTTAGGAGGGGAAACTGAAATGTTGGGGGGCAAACAAAAACTTTTCGTTGTCTGAAATCTTTGTAGGCTAAAAAAAGGGGGGAGGGGGCGTATAACCCAAGCTCTTATCCCGTCCCTCGAAAATATTACTGCACATAGTCTTAAAAATTTATACCGACATTGCACTCCAGCGCCTCAGCCAGGTTAATAATTGCAAGGGGCCCAAACAAAATTTAGGGCCCAAGCAAAATTTAGGGCCCAACTGAAATGTAGGGGCCAAAATATTTGTAAGGGGCCATTTCATCAATATATTTTTTTTCTTCTTTTTGGTTCTACAAGGTTTTCGAGGGTGGGATTTTTTAGGGTTCGCCGTCCCTCTCATACCCCCACCCCGACAATCACCCCTATGCCCACTCTGAATACGGGCCCGACACACACACACACACACAGTACAGTGTAGTATGTCTTCAGCATACAAATCGCCCATATACAGCTTTAACGCCCCAGTCAGCGTGTCCGGTATACGGGGTGCACTGTGTACATAGAGGCATTGGGAGTATATATCAATGGTTGACCCCCTGTGACAGTTAGTTGGTCTGTGTTTATAAATTGTTTTGAAAGGTCCCGCTGAAGTATTTGATTGTGGTTTTGAATATTATTAAAGGAAAGAGGAATACATTCAAGGATAATAGCTCAAGGAAAGTGGTTAGAGGAAGCAATACCGAGAATAAATCGGCGAGGTGTTGCCTTGTCGTTTGGTGATGATTAAATTATAACAGTATTTGTAGTTGCTACGGTAACAGGTTTTTTTGTTACAATGCCAGTGATTGCTTCGATCATGTTTGGATTGGAAAGTTTATTTAACGTTGAAACATTTAATGAGTGCGAAGAGCTGGTATACCCTAATGTATAGGCTTAAAGGGAAATTAAAATAGGGGCTTTGTTTATTTAGGCGGGGAGATACGTATCGCTATGAAATAGTTTAAGGTGATTGGTCTAATTGGCTCGATAATATATTAATATGGCAATTAACAAAGCTCAATGCTAACAAGCAGATGTATTGGAATTTCGAAATCCCTCCCCGCCCCCCGACCCTAATCCAAAACAGAATAACATAAAAACTAACACCTAACAAAATAACAAAACCACTGCCCTAAGGCATATGACCAATTAAAAACAGTCTTGTATAACAATTGCTCGTCAACACGTTCTTCAGAATCAAGTGTAGGTCACAAGGAGCATTCGGCTTAATAAGGACCGCCAGGGAGTCGGGTGTGGGAGGGGTAAGGTACCTTTCCCCCTGGACCAGGAACAATCGTTCATCAACCCGAACAATCAGGTAATCATTAAATTTACTTATACCATGCAGACACACGAGGGACCACCCATGGGGCCGTATTTTCATTTTGTACCAGGACCTAGATCGACTCTCGACTCCCGTTATAATTATTAATCGTGCATATTATGAAAAAAGCTATGGAACGCCAAAAGAATCAATATATGATGATGCTCTAAAACACTTAATTACGTTGCTTTTGTAAAAGTTTAGCCGGGCTGCTGTTGTAAAAATAAATGCTGATAATGTAAAATTATATGCTGTTAATGTAAAAGTTTACCCTGCTGATGTAAAAATATATGCTGCTTATGTAAATGTTTATGGTGCTTATGCAAATGTTTATGCTGCTATTGCAAAAATTTACGCTGCTCTTGTAAAAGTTTATGTTGCTTTTGTTAACATTTATGCTGTTGCACTGATATTACGCGTTACTGCTTATGATGACCTGTTTCAAAAGGGCAATGTCTGAAACACGTTAAGTCTTTTCCCTCCTATAGATTGTCATGTGACTGGTAGTGTTACATTTCAATGTTATAACGAACCTTGAGTATAGTGCTTCCTTAAAGGCTCAAGGAATTCAGGTCAAAGGTTATCTAGAGTCATTAGAGCTAATCATCTCAAAGTACTAGGACTTGAACAAACTGGAGAACGCAAGGGGGGTCAGATCCCGGAGGGGGTGAAGAGCGTACTCGGGGTCAGACCCCGGGAGGGGGTGAAGAGCGTACTCAGACCCCGCAATCGTGACCTCCCTTTGTGCATGCCCTCCTTTCAACGCTGATCTCACACACGTTCTCCAGTGTGGACGCGACCAGGATCAATGTAACTATCTCCCTGGGGGGTAAATAAAACCTTGATCTCCCTTGCCTAAGTTAAATTAGTTCATTTCGTTATATTAGCGTATCAATATTCATTACCATATAGTATGGGCCACTGACTGGTTACAGTATCGTACAGCTGATATAAATGCGATTTCATTTCGTATCATGATCTTATTTGTGTGTTGCCAGTATCTTCATTGTCCAAATGGAAGTTTCAAATAACCGCCATATTTGGAGTACAAAAACAACAAAGAATAAACAAAATAATGCTGATACAAAAGAAACAGGATGGTAATTAATGCATAGCGATAATGCACTCATTAGCAACGCCACTGGGAATTGTCCCGGACTCCCGGTGACCTTGGAGGTATAGGCCGCAAGCCTAACACTGTCAGTGACGGGGAGGAAGAATGAAACCAAGATGGAAACCAGTCTTATCCTGGCAAATATCACACAAAATCAAAGCTGAAACGAAATGGGGATGAGAAATAGCTTAAATGGATGATGTGACGTTTAGCTGACGCAACTCGAGCAGCGATTAGTCTTTACTTGCCACACAACGCTATTTGATTGACGGGAAGCCTGTTTTGGAGAGTGTTATGTAAATGTTGACATAAGCGTATTATAACCACTCTTTCGTTCTGTTACTGGTTCACGATACACTACAGAGAGCAAATCGCCGCCGCCGACGATGACGGCGGCGGGGAATACGCAGGCACCGATCACGCGTGTGATTGTGTTTAATCTGGTAAAATTATCTGATAGTTGTCTCCCTGACGAAGATGAAATAGACTGTTATTATTATATCCAAAACCGCCTTCAAATTTATGATAATAATTCCGCGGGTCACAGGGTACGGATGCCTCCAAGCGACACATCCAAACCGTTCATCACAATCGTAATAGAGACAGCGTGGTTTCTATACTTGTCCCGTTAACGTCAGGGGCAGTGCCACGGGTTACATGGCGGAATTTCCCTTCGGGTTTTTCTTTCCCCCACTCCCCTCCTCCAGTTTTTTAAGGGATATTTCCCAGATAATATATGACACCCAACATTTTCCCCTAACAAATTTCAGTTGCCCCCCTTCCACCCCAGGTCGTCAAGGCTGGAGCCGCACCTTGGGTCCATGATCGTCCCCCAAAACCACACGCACCCCTCCTCCCCACCTCCCAGCACCGCCAGATCGTAAACTTAATACGGCCAAATTTAATTCCAAATAGTGTGGGAATATAAGAAAAAAACATTTTTCACACATATAATTTATTATGATTTATAATTATAAATCTATGGGTCGAAAACCTGGGGACAAGATCAATTTCTGGTGCAAATGTCCGTTAGCCGTTAGAATAAAGTGTACGATGGTCCCCCGAGACTGATTTTTCAAGATGTAAATATATGTACACAGGGGGTGCGGGTGGGGGTGCTGGCAACGCATCACACACACACATAAACTATTACACCCCATGCCCCATTGGCGCACAATCCCCCATCCCCCACCCCCCACAAGATGTTGCTGGGTAACAATATACCTGCGCGCGAACATTGGAATCCAGCGCAAAGCGCGCGCAAAAAAAAATCGCCGGCACATTCTTGACCCCCAAATGAGAATATGGTTATATAGACGAAGGCTAAGAGCAAGCAGGTGACAGTAATATAATAGCGCCCGGGGCCCGCCCAAAAAATCATGTACATTTTTCAAGCAGTTCTATTCTTTTATTCTTTCTTGAGTTTAGATACGAAGTACTTTACCGTAGAAAAGTGCTTATCGATGTTTTGCGTTTGTTTATGTACAACTTTTTATTTTTTTTGGGGGGGGGGGGTGATTACATCCCTTTTGTCAAATATTGGGGTCTATACGCATATCGTTTTGGTGCAAGGGATTCATGGGAGGGGGTTCGTTTCCCTCCCGAAAAAAAGGTGCATGTCAGCCAACATTGCCTCATTTCCCCAGACCCCAATCGTTCCCCATATTTGCCCCACCCCCCACGCAAAATACGGTCTGGCCCTTACATTTTTTTTTTTTTTTTTTATAACGCTTCGTTTTAATCTTTGGAGTCTCCTCATATAATCATCTATTTCATATACTCTTATCCATGTATTTATTTACAATTTACAAAAAATCTGAAATGAATTTCAAACTATTCACAACTTTAATTAAACTAACAAATATAACAAACGATGAATAGGCTATTCTAAATGTTATTGCCCTTAAAGGCATCCGTCGCACTCCACTCTCGCAAGGACACGGGATCATCGGCGTAAATTTGCGGTTGACTTGGTTTCAAACAAACTTGACAGCAAGTGGCACCAAACTAAGTACGCGGGACTCTCCGTAGGAATGATTGAATAGTCTGGCCTGTCACCGTATCGCCTCGTCATCGGAATAAAATAGTACAGCCCTTCTCCGCAAACTTACCGAAGCCGGTATAGTACCTTTGCCTAGCCTATATCTCATTTTCTTCTCTCCCCCCTTCGTTAGGTTAAGCGCTATACATGGCATGTTTAGCAACGCGCCGACAGCTTGGCGCATTATAAATTTCACTTTATTCTAAATAGTCGTACTATAGGCTCTCTATATATTTTATTCGAGGGAGGGTGTTATTACAATTTGAGTTTTTAGCCTAATTATTGATATTTGTATGATTGTTGCTGAATTTTACAAATTGGCTCGATAAAATAAACTTAGCGGTGCAAAAATATACTTTGACAAAAACAAAATATTGTATGATCAGAAATACAGAAGGCATTAAATTAAATTGATGAATGTATTGCTGGAGTCACAAAGAACAAAAAAAAAAATCGCCCCAAATCCGAAATACCCAGTGAGTTGAAACCGAGTTCTGTCGATGTTAGTCCGATGCTACCCGAACGAATGTGCGATTCCATGCAGGTGGAGATAAAAAAAAAAAATGAACGCCATCCAGACAAAAGTTGTCCTAGTCTTGAAATCCTGGTCCCAAAGTGAATGAATGACAACCAATCACCCCACTCGGTGGCGTTGTCACAAGAGAGCGGGCGACTGTGGGTACGCCCACAAATTAGTTTGTGCCCCCTGTGTAACCCCAAGGGAGATTTATGATATTGATAAACGAATATACTAAAAGAAGTTACTATGGTTCGTGGAAACTGATGTCGCGAATATATTGTCCCCCCCCCCCCCTCCTTCACCCACAGTTTGACAACCAGTACCACCAGATAAATGTGTGGGCTATTGTTCTCGTATGTATTCCTAATTGTTCAAGTTTTATTCTTCCTCAAGTCATTGTATTACAAAGATTTGTGAAAGGATGCGTCTGTGTGCTTTATGTTTACCCAACTGTCAATATCAGGATTATTTTTCTTTACACAGGTTTTAGTCATCCTCAGTTTATTACAAAGATTTGGGAAGGGGAGGGGGTGGGTTCTTGCAACATTGTAGCTACCCAATTGGTAATTACCCAGCCGTGAGTTTGTAGGCCTGCCACCACATCAATTTCTGGGAATGTCTACAAATCCTCGCTATTGTAATTCAAAAGATTTGGGAAAGTAAAAAAAACCTTTTTTTTTTGAGGGGGGGGGGGCAGGTTAAAGCAATAATCGGGGTTTGACACGTGAGCATTACCCTTGTTTCACCAAAAGGAGATTTTGTCATTCGGTTGCCTTGTTAGTTATGATTAATTTAAAAGACTCCCTGGATCTTTCACATCCTAAATCGACCCATTTGCGAAGAAATTCGGCCAAACTATAAGAGTGTCGCATTTTGTCGCCGAACATTTTCGTCGAACTAAGCGATGAGTAGGTACCACTTACTGAGGCGGTATATACATTATTCGTTTTTTTTTTTTTTAAAGAATATCGGTAAGTTTGGTTGCAAATTTTTAATATTTCATACATTGTCACACCATATATGCATTATGATGTGATATGATGATGACAACATCGTTAAAAATAAACCCTGATTATTTGGGGGAAATTGTGCAACATTATGTAATTATAATGTTTACCCAATTTTTACTATCTAGCGATGAGTATGTATTCCACCACATCAATTTCTGAGATTTTTTGTTTTACCCACTAGGATTTTATTAATCAACATTACATTGCAAAAATTTAAAAAACAAACAAACATTGTGTCAAATGTTTTACAAAGGGATGAGCTTGTATATCCCCAGGGATAAGCTCGAAAACCCCCAGGGATGAGCTTGTATATCCCCAGGGATGAGCTTGTATATCTCCAGGGATGAGCTTGTATACCCCAGGGATGAGCTTGTATATCCCCAGGGATGAGCTTGTATATCCCCAGGGATGAGCTTGTATATCCCCAGGGATGAGCTTGTATACCCGCCAATTTCTCGGAATTGTTTTTACCCAGGCTAGTTAAGTAAATCCAAATTGCATGATGCAAAATATTTGTGAAAATGATACAATTGATACAGATTATCCAACCCCGAGCTGTCAGTTGTTGAAATTCTTGCCTCTCATTGGCTATTCTAAAACAAACAGTCAGTGAGCTGTTTGACTTTACAGTTCGGGTTGTAAAATAGGATTAGACTACAATTGGGTGACTTTTTTGGGGGGTTACATTTTGTACCTCAATTTCATGGGGTCCTGGATCATGGGTCACCCGGTGTGGTTTTCCTACCCGGTGCAAACATTAAACTGAAATAAAGTGCATTTCTATCAGAGCACTAGTTTCAAATCTGAATATTTCTGAATCAGTCAACACAAGGTACTATGAACTGGCCCATATTGGCTGTAAGTATGATTGATTGCTGTATGGATCAAATCAAATAGGAAACGGGTAGTTAATCCCCTCCCCCCTCCCCTCCCTTAATTGTTGCGTAACCCTGTGATGAGTTTGCATACACCACTCCAATTTCGTCAGATTATTTTATTCATCGTCGGCATTGCATTACAAACGATAAAACAATGTGTATAATTCAATAATTATATTAAATATGGTTAAAAAAGAGCCGATAGCAAGTAGCAAAACGTCCAAACACTTTTCATGCAACTCTGAATAAACCAGACTACTTTACAGTTTACAATAAACAACGCAAGAAGAATTATTGTACGCGCAATCTTCATTGCAATATGATTCTGTGAGTCCTTGGCGCGCCGCCATCTTCATATTGCTTTAAAGACATCGCCACAGATAAATCGTGTCACTCCAGGTCTGCCGTAACAATATTGACAGAGGACGCCCAACCGTCGCTGCTGCCGTTTGCGTGTAATTTGGAAAGATCACTTCTTGACCGACATAACAGATTTAAGCCATGTCCTAACAAGATACCATTATCCGTCGTCAGACCTCCCGGATTAAGAAGGTCAGGCATTGACATCACTGACCCGCCCAAATCGATAAAGGGTGAAGGGCGCCACCATCTTTATCACTGGGCCAAGGAGGAGGAATCTTGACAGGTCGCGGGGTAAGACTGTTATTGATTGTGAAATGATTTGTCTCAATCAAGTTTAATCGGTCACGCGTCACCCTGCGGATTTTTTTTAACAAAACGAGTTTTGTTTTACAACAAGCCGTAGAATCCGAAGCTCGTAGTATTATGATGTGCTATACAGATTGTAACTGGATATTCGGTCAAACCCAAGCGAGGAAAGAAAGAACATCACGTTGTTGTTTAAATTGTTCATCACATTGTTGTTGATTCCTGTGTTTTTATTTGTTTTTTATTGTGAATTAACGAAACACAATTATTTTTTTACCAAACCAAACCAAAAATTGTGTGGAGTAATTATTTCAATTTTTTTTTCTGTTTTGTAAAACTAGCAAGGGACTTTTTTTCTTTTTTTTTCCATTGCAACATTTGATGCCAAGATCTTGTTTTCAGCGAGTTCACAGCGGGAACACGTGTTATTTCACTGTGCATCGTGTAATCGTATTTATTATCACGATGACTGTTGATGTTTGAAGTCGTGCGTTTTTTGTTTTTTTTGTTTGTTTATTTTTCCATTGGATATTCGAATCATGTTTGAACACACAGCGCCTTTAACCGACAATAAACAATTGAATTAAAAAAAAAACATACGGTAGAGTTAATGGGTCAGATTTATAATCTTATAAATCTTAATATTTAAATGCAGCATATCGAACATACTAAACTGCGGTTAAGGATCAATGCGTGAGTCAAAATTCGTGAAAGATTTTGTTTTTGTCTCCGGTTGGTTAAAAAAAAAATTAAAAAGGTTTCGCGAATTTTAGACCAGAATGGAACAAATATTGTTCGAATATTAATTTCTATCATGAACTGTACGAAATTGTGACGAATTTTGAGTATAGAAATAAAAGAGAGAGACGAGAATTAACCTTGGGCGACTTCGTAACGACCTTCAAAGCGACGGAATGCGGACTTATTTAATCGTCGAAAGTCTCCTTATAAACATTTCAAAATAATATCCCAAAAAAACGAACCTGGGAAGAAGACTTCCGGCCGTAAATGTAGATCTTGTATCGGTGGGGTCAGTGATCGGCGAAGAACGCTGAGGATAATTTTTGACGAAAACCAGGCGACAAATTTTTTCTCTCTTTTTCGGAAGAACCAAAAATATTGTTAACAAAAAATAATAACTAGGACGAAAGTAGAACGAGGGTGTACCGGTGATAAGTCAAAGGAAAATTCTCAAATCGGAGCATCGAGTGAATGGACTAACCGAATCAACTAAGATTTTTAAAAAAATGAAATATTGAGCTTTTTTGTTTGTTTGTTTTGTTTTGTTGGGGTCTTTCCTTAGTTGACAAACAGACGAACTGGAAAGACAATATTAGCATCAGAAATTATATTAATGTACGTTTCATTTTATTTCCCTTCGGATTAAAATTGTTAAAGATTCTCCCGATGCGAGTTACTCCACGAATGGGGAAAAGGTCAGAGCAGTTTAGGCGAGTGATAATAATACATCCTGTAAGTGAGCCTTTTGTCAAGAGAAACTAAAAAAAAAATGTTTTTTTGTGGTTAGATTATAGGTTATAACCAAGAACACAGAATGAGGTTTGTGACTGTTAGAATTTTCTTGACGAGGAAATGAGAACTTTCAAGAAGGTGACATTCATACCAGCTTTATTCTTAGCGGAACTATACCGTGCTTACACTACCAACAGATATCCTGCAAGTAACAACTCCATTGTTATCTTACGGTTTTCAAGGTATGGACAAATTTTGGACCTATCTTATTCTTTCTGTATTGACATTTTAAGACTTGGCTTATACAAGAGTACACTGCAGCAACATCCTCAACTGCCCGACATGTTCCCGTTAAAACAACGCTGCACGATATCCATTTGTATCATGTATCACATTGATATTGTGTGTTACATTCGGGAATATATATAAATGTGGATTCTTCTTCTTTTTTTCCTTTTTTTTTCATTTTCTTGAAAAAAAAAAATCTTTTTTTTTAATTTGACGAGTTGCAATGACGTAATCTGAAGAAATGGAGTACACGGGATTTTACGCTTCTAATTTATTCACCGACTGTGTATATGAAAACAATTACTACGTGGAGCAAGGGCAGGGGGCGTACATCTCAAACGCCAACCCGCTAAGGGGCGCGGAGTGCAACTACCACCCGAAGGCGTGTCAGTACGAGGACCAGTCCCATCATGCAACTGTACACATGGGCGGACACCACTATTTGTTCAACAGCAACCACCGAGAAAAGAATTCCGTTTCGCCTACCGTCTCCTCAACAGGTGGGTAACAATTAAAAATTAAATTAAATTACAAGTTGCAGAACACCCCACCAGGCCGGGCCCACCCTTACTGAATAAGCCCCCAGACATATACACGCACTCTCTCAAATATACTAACCGGCAATAGGTAACCCTGGCCCAACCAATTTGGTGTAAACTGATGTCCAATTTGGGGTAAATGTTTGACCAATTATATCGGCCTATGTAAATACAAATCCTGCCACCCAGGTTATTTTACCAGAAACCGTGAAAACGCCCCCAGAATTTAACCATAAACATGGGTAAAGTTTACCCACTTATTGGATTGACAAATATATACCCTAGCCTTGTTGGTTCTGGCGCTAAAGTGAATTTCACATACCACCACCCCCCTCTCTCTGACATTGAAGTTGTGATTGGACAATTCCCCCCATTGAAGCCATAACAAATGAGCTGGCCTGTCTACTAACATACTGGGCTGAGTGCAGTATTTGCGCTAACTTTTCAAATTTGGTGGAAGGGAATGGCCCTCTCTGTGAATTATTTCGGGAGGGATTCTAGAACAAAGAGAGGGACCTATAGCTGCATTGAAAAGTTCCAAATTTTTAAGAGGGAATGTCCAGCTCCTTTTTCTTTGAGAGAGATTTTTCATTCTTGGGAGAGAAACCGTCTACCCCTCCCCTTAACGCAAACACCGGATGAGCGAGTGTTGTTTACCTTTCTTTGTTTAGGATTTTTTTTTTTAAATGCCTATTTTGAAATTAATGTATGGCTATAGGGGTTGCTCTTCAAAAGTTCAGTGGACACAGTGCTTTGTCCAAAAATGTTACTGTGTCAAACTCACAGTGTGAATATTACATTTACAAAGTAAGTGAAGTGGGAGAATTGTAAAAAAAAAAAGGGGGGCAGGACGCTCAACGCTCCCCCCTCCGATCGGTGTCCATGCTTCTAAAGGTGTTGTCCTGTTTACCGCAACATTCATATAATATGTAAACAACTCCCCCTGTTTCCCCCCGTGCTTCTATAGTCTAACTGCGATCGCTTCTTCCTTTGTTCCAACAATGGAAAGTTACGATAAATAATTATTATAGTACAAAAATTATAAAAGACAAAATATTTTACACAACGGCTTGTTGTTTGTTTTGTTTTTTCTTCATAAAACTCAGTGGGAAATAACTGGACATTTCTGGAAAACGGTGGAAAACGTGCAAAATCCGCCTTGTGGTGCGCATTTTCCAGAAATGACAAGTTATTTCTACACCCGTTACTGACAACTTTTCTGCAGTAGGTCTGCCAGGTACAACGCGCGGCTCGTCGCCGCTGTGCTACCAGCCGGGATTTTCCGCCAGCTAGCGGGCCCGGAAAACCCCTCCAGGGGTAAACGTCGCATCGGGATGTGTTGAGAAAATATAGCCAAACAACCTAGGCCCACTGCATGCGTAACGCAATGGGAAATAATTTTGTCACTTCTGGATAACGGTGAATAACGTATAAAATCCGTCTTTTCCGGCGAATTTCCATCAATGACAAGATACCCGTTATAAATAGAAATTCCATGAATGAAATCAATCAACGAATTATTATAATAATAATAGGGTTCTGAATACCATTTGCGTCTGTGAAATCGCAGAGGTTGCCAGATGCTTAATTCAATCTAAATTATAAATTAAGTGACAAAAACAAACAAACAATATAATCATTTAAATATCAACAATCACATTAACATGCATGGTTGTTGTCTTACTAAACCAGAAATGTTGGTATTTATTGGAGCCAAATAATTGATTTGACGCCAAGGAGTAATTAGTTCATCGCATTATTTGAGTACGATTTAGAATTAATAACAATGTGACGTGGCTTTGGAACTTTATAGGTTCGAACGTGAATCTTCAAGTTTCATCGTCTATTTGCCGAACTGTTCATTTTCACCTGCGTAATATCTCCACAATCCGTATAGGCATATCAGGATTACTAGGCCAGGATTACTGGGCCAGGATTACTGCACATCCAGCTCCGTCTCCCATCCCTTCTCGAATGGATTATTTCGGCAACGCGCCCCCATCCCCCATTGAGTATGCAAAAATAAACGCGAAAAGATCGAGGTTTCCTGAAAAATTTTCATAATGAACACTTGAACATATTGAAATGATAGTACCATTTTGCATCTAAGTCCCCTTTCAGAGGGGGACACCACCTCCCCTTTGAACCCCCCCCCCCCCAGGTCGGCGATCAATAGCATTTGCGCACCATCTAGCAATCCTGGAAACGCCCCTGAATGTTGAGCGCTTACAAAAACTCCAAAATCGCGCAGCTCGTTTGATTTTTGGTGTCAACAGACTTTCCGCTTTTGGGTGAGCTTGCATTGGTTGCGAGCCCAGCAGGGAATCGACTTCAAGTATTAATACTGCATGTATACAATTGTATTAATTGAAAGCAACTGCGCCTCTTTACCTCCAAAAACCTGCTTCATTACCACGAGCCTGGCCGTACTGGCTTGAGCTCTTCTCGTGATACCAGCTTACGTCCTGCGTCCCAAATACTGCGCCCCCAAATATACTGCGCCCTCGAATACTGCGCCGTGGGCGGGGTGTTGATGACGAGTGCTTTCTCTATCCTTGGTACACGTTTGTTGGACGACCTTCCTCAAGGGCTTCATCAAATTACTTCTGTTACTTCTGTTTCAAAATGGCTCTTATTAAAAAAAAAAATGTTTTTTTATGCTGGTATATTTTACTCTTTCACATTTTATGCTACTATATATTTTATATTTTTGTGTATAAACTTTATTGTTTTATTCAGTGGCGGCGCTAAGCTCTTGCCCCCCCCCCCCCCCACACACACACACAGATTGTTTAATCACTGTCCACAAAAAATTCTGGCAATGAAAACTTG
>JAODFY010036108.1:0-12697 GCA_027580055.1 Paracaudina chilensis | reverse complement strand
TATGTTTGACAGCATCTTGACTCTAATGCTTTTTGGTTCCCTGCGATAGCAAAAGGAATCTATGTAGTCAGGTTGGCCTGTGTACATGTGTGTGTGTCTGTGACGCCTGAGCTTGGGATCGCTCTAACTCTATATGGGAAAGGTGCATGGAAGCTATACTTGGCCTATATAGATTCACCGTGGTGAGAAGGGGTGCCCTATTGTTTTTGGTGCCTGCAAAGGTCAGTTATGGTCCAAAAACCTAAAATATTCCAACTGCAATAACTCCCATTGCCAAGGAGCGACAAGGTTAATATTTTAGGACAAGTGAACGGGTTAGGGGAACATTTTGAAACTTAACAGTGATGTGATCCAAGGTCACCAAAGGTCAATTAATGGTAAAAAACTAGTTTTTTTGCGATAACTTGAGAACAAATTGTCTGTTAGGGTTGGGAGTTGCGTTAATATAATCCTTGAAAATTATGGTATGGTTTGACAATCATTGAATTTGCATTGTACATACATGTACATGTAACAATGTAATAACTATATGTACCAAAATACTAAACATTGTTGGATGAACACGAAACTCATATGGAGGTCACCAGGGGTCATTTGAGGTAAAATGACAATGAGATATAATGCAACTCCATTGATTGCCCTTGATTATTTGGACCATTTGGGCCCACAATTATCTGTACGATTTGGGCCCAAATTTATAAACATTATGTATATAATAATCATTGTCATATTCCCCTAAGCAAGGAACCATAGTGCCCTTGGGCTCTTGTTCATATTTGGGTCTGTTAACATAAACTTCATTTCTTCCCATTTCCAGACCACTCAAGCCGGCAATCGTACACTGCTCTATGGCCATGCAATACTGTTACGACATTCTCTCAGTGAAATGGTAAGGATGTTTGTCAGATATTTCTTCTCTCAATCTGCCATACAAAATAACATTTCAATAGTGGTGTATGTCTCTTCTGATGTAAAATGAAGTTTATAACCATTCAAGAATAGGAGGTATGAAATTTACTATGTCCTATAAACGTTGCTTTCGTACAAGTTACTAGGCTAACGAAGAACATTGTTTATGTAATTGTGGATGAGCCACAGCTTAATCTGCCTTTTTGTTTATTCCTTTCAATTTCTCATATGTAAGGCTTTCTGCATTAGATATCACAATTATTTTACATAATAAGAAACAAATGATATCAATAAAAAAAATGATGAACATATTATATGGTTCATACCTTTTGTCATTCCTGTTATTGGTAATATATTATTAACTTCATAATAATCTAACACCTCATTAACATTCTAAAAATACATAAACCTGACAGAATAGTTAGCCCAATTTTGTTAAATTTCTGGTAATATTTGCTTAAAAAAAAATGATCAAGGCATTTAATTGACACCACAAGTTTGTTTTTTTCTCTTGCGCTGTAATACACCATCTTGCATTGTCTTGAAGTGGTCTTCATTTGATTGGCTTCTCTCATGGGGGCCAACCATTTGGGGACAGGATGTCATATGCCCCCCACTTCTTGATGTCTTTCACATAGTTATATTCTTTGAAATGAGGTGACAGTGTTCCCCTCTTTTGACAAGCGCTCGATGCCAATGTTCTCTCTGTCAACTTCATGTGTCTTCTATTCCAATAATTTCTGAAGTCATAAATGAAATGAAAACTGATGTCATTCAAGAAAGTAATTGATGATCTTTGGTTTTATTGGTTTTATTGAAAATGTGAGATGTGCTCCAGCTCAAATTACGTTGCTGGAGCTTCTTTAAATTATTAATAGGCTGCTCGTTGGTCTCTGGAATCCTGCGGCATTGGTTTTATTGAAAACTGCAACTTCTTGAAATTTTTAATAGGCCGCTTGTTGGTCTCTGGAATCTTGTGGCATTAGTTTTGTTGTAAATGTGAGATGTTCTCCAGCTCCATGCTGGAATGTCTTGTGAAGTTATGAATAGGCTGCTTGATGGTCTCTGTGACATCTTGTGGCATCAGGTTTTATTGTTAATGTGAGATGTGCTCCGGCTCAACTTAATTTGCTTGAGCTATGTGAAATTGCTGCTTGATATAATCCAGCAACCAGTTATGATGTTGCATAATTAGATAAAAGACAAAGTTTTCAATAAGCTGTATATGGCCAAATTTTATGAGCTGCTTAATGAAATTTCTTGTTTCAATTCAATGTTTGACAAAAGACTGTGACTTGAGACTTGTGAATCACCTTAATATTGGATTTCTGTTTACCTTTATGGTTAAATGACTTTTTCATATGTTGGTCAAACAATCAGAAATATGCTGCTCTATTGATTATAGGAGAATCAGCATACAAAACTGTATTTATTTAATAAATATGGGGTACTTAGCCTGAGTGTATAAAGTATTTTCTGTCATTTGGGAAAAGAATTTTCCATCGTAAAACAAGGATGGAAGCAAAAATGAAAAAAGGAGGAAAATCTCAAACCAAAGTGCAATATTGTTAGTGTCTTTTACCTAGGCTGCAAAGCCTAACATTCAAATTATGAAATGCAATAAATGTTTTTTTAAAGCTGAATGTTTTAATTTTTTCAGCGAATGCATTGTTTTTTTCTGTGATTGATTTCAGTGTTGTGTAATTTATTAGCAGTAACTACATCACTGTGTTGTCAGCTTCCTCAGCAATGTAAAAGGTTGAGCCAACCAGATAATTACTTTTATCAAGTAAGCTGCACAGCTTATCCCAGTCAGGTCATACCTTGGGAGATGCCCTAAAGAATTCTAATTAACAAACTACCGGTCTACATTTGATGAATCACAGTAGGATCGATTAGAACATGCTGTCCAATACCTCTATTGTTCTCTGGAATAGATAAAGGTCATGATGTGTGTATTACCCATGTGGTGTTGCTGAGTAACTATGGGAGATGCGCTGCAGTGATCATCATTGTGTCTTACCAATAGAAACAGAACAACAAATGTGACGTCAAATCACAGTGAGCCAACGTCATCCTTCTGGTGGATGGGCTGTACCTCAAGAATGCAAGAAGATGCTCCACAGTTTACTTCAATAATGCATTGCTCAATCATTCTGTCTCCTCCATGTTAAGAACACATATGGGGAACTTGTCTTATGTGGCCATATGCAAATCTGTGCTTTGGATGTTCATATGCTATGCAGCTGTCTTCATTATTGTTTGAGTTAAATGGACTTAACACAGTGAGGAAAATGTCGCTCAGACCGTATTTGGACTTTGTGGAGTAATAATCCTGCCTACTCGGGGGCACTTACTAGATTTAAAAGGTTATCAAATTTTCAGTATTTTATGGGCAGGTTAAAGAGGACCTTAGTTTGCTCGAGATCTCTCTTAGCTACATGGCTGTGGTTTGGAGCTTAGACAGCCCTAGAAATGCACTGATGCACTTATAATGGGAAGGCTATGTATTACACATCATGAAACAAACATTTAAATTAGATTATTTTGCTCTTAATCCTCAGTCATCTTGAGAATTAGAGTTAAACTGTGGAATCATCCCTTTTAGTTTACCTTTCCTACCTAGAGAGATGACAATAATAACCTCAAGTAATACTCACTCAACTCTTCCTCTGTTGAATAATCAGGGTAATGTTATAAAAAAAGAGAGAAACAACAGTTTGGTCTTATTATTGGTCATCTGTATTGGATGAATCACATCTAGATAGAATCAATCAGTTGGGTATGAGGTTCTTTCAATCTCTGTGGAATGTGGTGATATCATATTATATGGACCATGCCATATATACACATACAGTTGAACAATATAATATCAATATCCTTTATATAACATGGATTGATCTGACCAGTCTCAACATCTGAGTCCTCAGTTTTCCTAGAATTAACATCACAAAAAGACACTTTTTGTTAATTCTAAAGTTATATTTCCTCATGTAAGTTTAAACAGAACTATTCATACACATAAGGCAAGGTTTGTCAATGTGTTAATCATAACACTCTGAATCCATGTCCATCTTCATCTGATTAATGGCTTGTTGCTATGGTTGTGCAATGTGATGACACGTTCAGTGGAATGCACTCAGGTCAGGTTTTATTAACCCTGTTGGATGCATCATTCTTTCTTGTTTTTCTTTCTTGTCTCTGATTAATTCCCTAGCTGTGAATTGGTTTACCCATATAGTCTCTTTAGAGGTGCTTCTACTACTAGGATATGTAATGTCTTTAAAAAAATTAAAGCTACATGTTGCATTCATAAATATAAAATTAGAGAGAAAATAATTTGTGCCACAAAAGATTACTTTAACTCTTGATGTGATCTTTTATTAATAATTCAGCCCATAGTTTATCCCTTTTAAACAACCATACACTTTTAGCAAATCATTACACTCATTAATGAGAATTTGAGCTCAGCAACAGATTTTGCGGGTTTTGTTCATCAACAAATTATTTGCATGTTGTTAACTTTCATTAAATGATTCCACAGCATTTTGAAAACCGTCAGTGTTAAGTATAATAACTTTACATGGTTTTCTGACAATCTTTGTTCAAAATAAAAGTCTGGCAGCACATTTAAGCATAGTGGTTTGTTGTGAGGTTGACTTGGGAATGTTGAATTAAAAACTCTCATTGTGTCATTGTATCACTAACAAAAATCAATTATGTGATTGTGCCCCACATAATCATTTATTGAAACAATGAAACTCTCATAACTCATCTTGTTTTCTAATTCACATTTTAAATTTAGCTTGCAGATTTAATTAAAGAGAAATTGAAAGAATCAAATGCAAGGATCAATGCCACGTGCGTAAATAGTGACAGCCTGTTTGCAATTAAATTTGACCATTAGCTGTATAAATTCCTTAAAATCACCAAAGTTTGTATTATTTGTAACACAAGCTTGTAAGCTGGTTATCCAGTGATCATTGTATGTAAGTATCGTCTAGTATGCTCCCTGTGTATTTGTAGTCTCAAACATTTATAATAGCAAATGAGTGCACAGCTGTGTGGTATTTATTTAAACACGCACTTTACACGTTCGTTGGTGCATTCGCGCTGGAGTCAGAGCAGCATTATCGCAGCTTCGAGAATTACGCAGAATGTTGGAATTTATCAATTTAATACTTCTTACAATGTTTTAACAGATTCACAACACTCTCTCATACAGAATTCAACAAGCATTATTTCATCGGCCCGATCTGATGATCGGTTAACCCTAATAGCTCATGGTTGGTTTCACTCAATCATGGCAATTTATACAGCCTATCATGGAACTATGAACTGGCTTATCAAGATTGTCCCACTGCTCCTTCAGCAAATCAGATATTTATTCGAGTCAAATTTTAGATCCTTCCTGTAGGGGTTGGATTGTCACAATTTTGAATACCTGCTATGGACAATTAATCTTAACCGCAGGCAGACTTAGGAGTAGATTTCCTGTTTAGCAATGTAAACATGCTATGGTTCTTTGTTTACTACAGTATATATGAAAGGGAGATTTAATAGATTTCTCACTCTATGCTGAACTAAACATCCATTGTAACTTGGTTTGCATTTACATATATGAGTTGAGGAGCTCAGCTACTTAAAAAAAAGTCCTTGCAACATCTTAAAAATATATTGGAAGAAAGTGGATATGAGTTATATGATGATATGTTCTGAATGGTGAAAATCACTCATGGCATTTTAAGTCAACATGGGTCAAATACTGAAAATAAATATAGAAAGTTAACCGAAAAAGTCTGTTAAATCTCTTAGTTAAACAAATAAAATAATAAATAAAATCCTTTCCTATAAGAGGTTATTTGAGTTCAGCGGGGATAAAAAAAACTATTGTAAAAAATAATCAATGGCCCAATTTTTTATTTCTAAAATATAACAGATATTCAGGTTACTTTATGGATGCATTTTGATTACATGACTGAACACTGCCAATTACTGCTAATTACTGAGTCAGGAAACAATGTTCATCAGAACTACTTGATTTTGGACAAAGTGAATGATACAAAAACCTGTACAATTTTGTGATTTTGAAAACCACAAATGCATTTATTCACCATGAAATAGCCTTTGTCACTCTAATAAAATCAAACCACACAAAGCAGACAAGGTTGCAGACACAGTATATTGTTCTTTGTTCAACAAACCTTTTGTAATTACATTTCTAATAATCTCTGCATTTACATTCTTAGGAATTAGGACTGCTTATTCTTTGCATAGACCAACACTTCTTAATGGCGTAATCTGTCAGGAAAGGACTTTCATCAGAACTTCTTAATTTCGTCAATGATAAAAAAAAAAAACTCCACACAATTTTTAAAAAATAACAAAATTTCAATGTATTTCTATTAATCAAATATAGATATCTCACTGGCCACAGCCGCAATGGAAAGGATTAGTCAAGTAGCAACATATTGCTATATGCAATGACATCATCAGCCACTGCCAACAATTTCCAAAAAATAATGAGCACTATTAAACAAACAAACTCTTCCCTGAATGTGCACATTGGGGGGTCAAGGGGGGGGGGGGTAACCCAATATTCCCTTCTAACGAATAATAATAATGCATACATGTTTAATTCATGTTATGTTAAACATACTTTTACGTTAGATGATACTAGGCGTGAAGATATGTTAATAACCATACTTTTGTAATAAACAACTTATGCTTAAGTGCATCTTTACTCTTTAGGGGTTTAACCTTCATACACGTGTTTTGTCAAGAAGATTAGATTGTACTGTACATACACTAATTGCAATAACATTAGACTGTCCACTCACCTGCCCACGGTGCATCATGATGCCGTGCCCCTATGAAACTTATATCAAAATGTGAACATGTATTTGACAGCTTTGTTGCACTACTAAGCCACTCAAATGATTTAAAATAAAGTTAGGTTTATCGTGAAATATAAGGAAAATTGAAGACTATTTTTTATAACTTTTTTGCTAAAATCTCTAATCTGAACTACCAGTGACAGCAAGTCCTGTCACTGGTACATGATTAAATGGGGAGATATTCTGCATCGCATTATTTGCTATAAATTGCATCACAAGCATTGCATCACAAACTTGGAAAAGTGTTGCATTTTGCGATACCGGGTAAATTAAACCCTGGACTCATAGGCATAATTTTTGGGGGATGCACTTTTTCCCAGACCTTAAAATTTGACCCCCCCTCCCAAAAAAAAGAGAAAAGGAAAATAGATGATTGAGAGTCTTTGGGTGATAAAAGCAAAAATATGTAAGATAGATCAACAAAATAAATTTCGCACCCATAATTAAATTATTTTCATATTCGTTCTCAATGCACAATATTGTACATAATTTAGTCTCAATGCGCAATATTTACCTTATAGATGGCTATGCCATTTTATGAATTTCCAATTATATCAATATGCAGGAAACTCAACCTAATATGCAAATGAGCACAAAGTGTACAATACCAGACAGTTTTACGCAATCTAAAAATATCACAGACAGGGCGCAAATTAACTAAAGTGCTGGGAGTAAAAATTTGTACAATTTGTGCATTACCAAGAATGATTGGCAATTAAAAGGCAATAAAAAAACTTCTCATTTTCTTTGTGATTGATTTTGTACTTTGACTGATTTGGAAATTCCAGCAGCAGCCTAGCTAGCTCCAGTGTTTTCATTCATTCTGCGTTGTTCCCATAGTTACCAAATAATAAAGTCCGATAAATGATTGACAAGTGAATAATCCTGGCTAAATTCTTACCACAGGTGTGCGTGGCCGCTTTTTCATGCTGCTATATGTATGGTTGCTTTGTGTGCCATGACATTCCCAGGCACATATGTATAACTTGCTTGTAACAATGAGAAATCCGTATTGAACACTTATATAATTTTACTCTGTAGATATAGAGTTATGAGTGTTTTTCAAATTGTAAATGTCATGTAAATCAGTTCATTTCAAAATTCATTTCAAAATTTTGAAAAACAAACATTATTGTGTAAAAGGTTTTCTTCCTTTAGTTTGTGTACATATTGACATGTAATTTAATGATGCGGTGACGCGGTGTGGTGTGGGGACGTTCAAGGAGTCATGCACCCCAAACATGACATGAACTTAACTTTACACCACTTTTTTGACAAAAATTCTGGCTGCCAAAAGAATTTTTAAATTGTAACAAGACGCACATTTTACTCCTATTCCGTTCTCTACGGTCACACGGCTTATAGCCTATTTAACTTGTATTCTACCTGTGCATCTATATGGTGTTTCAGTGCAAGTCAAACACGGGCACAAATCAATATGCAGGTTCTTTGAAATACTGAGAACCATTGTTGTACAAATCGGTTTAGTTTCTCGTGCTGGTCCAGCGCTGCTGTGCATAACTTGAAAATACTTGTGTTTGCTAGCCACGTTGCAAATGGTTATGAGTCATGCTTGAATGCACAGCTCCTAATCCTTTCTATGGTGGCTGATGTGGCTGGTGAGATAGGAAGAGACCTCTTTAAAAGCAAATGGTGTTTTAGTTAAAGCAATTTTAATCACAATTTTTACTTAACATGTTGTGATTTTGAAAACCACAAACTTTTTCATTCACCATGACATAGCCTTGCTCACTCTAATAAAATTAACCACATACTGTCATAGGTGGTTTGGACACAGTATATTGTTATTTATTCAACAACAACCCATTTCTTAATAAAATATCTGCATTCACATTCCTTTTAATAGGAATTATGACTGTTTAATCTTTGAATAAACCAAAACTTTTGAATCAAATCAGATAGACAATTGCAAGTAGCAAAGGTTGAATAGCTCAGCAATCTTGGGACATTTGTTTTGGATTATAGTTTCTTTATTATAAAGGGAAATGAACAAAACACAATTGTAAGTAGTGGCAGTGGGCGGCTTCCAGTCAAGTATCTAAGCGGAGCACCACCATTGGCTGGGGCATAGCATACAACAAACATTTTGCATAATGTATCTCCTAGATCACTGGAAATGACACTTCCCAGACCTGCAATTAAGTAGCATCTAAACCTCCTGTATTTTGAGATCTCATGAGTCCAGCCACGGGCGGGATTTCCATTTGGAAATTGCCTGGGATGTGGACCCAAGGTCGAGTCAGTTGGTACCAACTGTACATTTGATATGTTGATACCTGCCTACCCAGCTCGTATTACATTTTGTAGAGAGACTGATCCAAATAAAAGTTTTTTGTACTTGTGGTATGAATGAGACATATTAAACTTAAAATATTCATGTGGTATACTTTACATTAGATTAAAACCTGCCATGACTGAGCTATATTCAAAGATCACCTACAAACAGCCGTGTAATATAAAATCAGTTCTGTCCTACCCTATTCTACACCCATCTACCCCCAAGTAATAAACAACTTGTGCAACATGAAATGCAACAAGCCATGGTGATACATTAGCAGACACTTTGATCTTTCAACAACATTTCAAAGTGAAGCCACAGGGACCATGTTGTATTCCTCTTCTAACCATTTATACAATATTTTTATATATGTATTTTTAGTTTATTTAGTGTCATCTTGGACAAGTCACTTTTCATAAATAAAAAAAAATGACAGCTTCCAAACCGCTGGAGGTACATTTTTCAAACATTAACATCATCTTGAGAATGGAACAAGATATTTGAATGCAGATTATAGGCTCTTGTAGATATTTTTGTTCACTTTCATACAGGCTGTGGCATACTGAGGGAGGTCGAGGGTGGCCATCTGCCCCATGTGACTCTCATGAGGGGAGGGGCATTCTGTAAACCATATGGAGCTATGATAATAGAATCCTGAACACTAGATTTTTCTTGAAGAAATTTATATACATTGTATATGATCAAAATCCATATATAAGAATCAAATAAAGCAATAATCAGGATTTATTTTTAACCATGTAATCATTGTACCACATCATTATGCATATATAGTGTGACAAAGTATTAAAGATTTATAATTTGCAAAAAAACTTTTCAAAACGATGAATGATATACTGCCTTAATAGGTGACATCTACACATGTAGGCCTAGTTCAGCGAAAAAGTTCATCAACAAAATGCAACACTTGTACAGTACAGTTGTGCACTAATTTCTGCGCAAATAGGGAGATTTACGATGGGAAAGATCCAGGAAGTCTTTTAATCATAACTAACAAGAGAAACGAAGGGTTAAATCCCCTTTTGGTGAAAGAAGGGCTCAAACTTTGATTATTGCTTTAGAAATGGAAAACAGGGGCCTTAATCACAAAGATTTGCATGATAACTTGAATAAGCAAAGGTGTATTACAAGGTGAATACATTGAATTTTGAGTCCTAGCTGACAGAGTCATTTGAGGGACAAAAATGGAATGTATGGCCAGGTGATGTGTACTTTAACCCTTTGAGGCCTATAAGCGTGTTAACACGCGCAGCGGCAGTCCCCTCATTCTCTCCCAAACAACTCAGGCCTCAAAGGGTTATTTGAAAGTCAGCTGTGCGCATGCTCCTGGGAGTGACGTCAGGTCACGCTCCACTGAGCATCACTTGACGCGGCTGCAGTTTGGGGGGGGGGGAATATCAGAATATCCCCACTTTTAAAAGTGGTCAACCATGCCAATTTGTATTCTTAATTCAGAACATGCTTTAAACAGTAAATGACGAGCAAAAGCAAATTTTTAAATACTAGTTATAATAATGCTCTGTCTATGTTATCCATTTGGATATCCATGCATTCAAAATAAAGTGAATTTTAATAAAAGTTCTGCTGGTATGCTATTATTACAATTACACACATTGTTACTGGTACTGTTGCTGTTTTTAACTTTATTGATTATATACGGAAGGCTGTATGTTTGCTAGAAAGGTTGCAGTCATTATACGTATTAATGACAAATATTAACCAAGGCTTTAATGAATACTGTACGTGTTTGTATTGGGCAACCTTGACAAGAATCATGTGTGTAAAGTGATCCGTGGTTATGATGGTTACTAATGACTTTTTGAGTATATGATAACCATAACCGTACACAATTATTTAAATGCACAAGGATGAATCTATAGATTGTATTCAGACATCAGGTATTTTATATCGTTATTAAAGTAGTAATTACTGGCCAGGTTTGTTAAGAGCTCTCAAAACAAAGGTGGTGACAATTTTGAGTTGCATTCAGTATCAAAATCATTCATTTCTTAGAACACATATTCATCCTAAATTATTTTTTATTCCTTGCAGAATGCACCAGGATTTTGCTGGGGGTGGGGGTGGGGTGTGCCCTTATTGTGATTGCTGTCATGTAGGAGGGGTCCAATGAGAAGGGGTTATTGTACCCATCCCCTTTGTGAAATTAAACATGTGATCTGGTGTAAATTTTGTTACCTTTGGAAGTAAAATTTGTGTTCGAGAATTTATATTATTTAGGTGGTTACATTTTGAAAAGCCACTGAATCTATGTATAATCACAGGTCATGTGCATATCTGTGTGAAAATGTGTGTGTGACACCCTGCTCGTAATCCGGCTGTATACTCAAAAGTGCAAAGGTCATTTGAGGCCAACATGGGTTAAACAATTAAATCAATGTACTGTGGTTAACCCAATAGGGGATATGTGGTTGAAACTCATAGTTGGTAGGTATGTCAGCCATATTGAGTAGATGAACCCTTTAGATTTTATAGGAGGTCCATATGGGTCAAGTGCTCTGAAAACCTTGTAATCAGGTATGTCAGCCATATTGAGTAAATGAACCCTTTAGATTTTATAGGAGGTCCATATGGGTCAAGTGCTCTGAAAACCTTGTAATCAGGCTAACTAAAAACTTGTTACTAAATAGGGAAATTTGTTTGTTTGGTACATAGGTCACTTGTAGTGAGTATGTGGACCATTGTAATTTTACAAATGGGGGAAAAATTCATTTCAGGATAATTCATTTCAGGATTTTAGGGGTCCAACACAGCAGCCTTATTTTTGGTTCCTTGCTTTAGCAAAAGGAACCTATGCATTCAGGTTGGCATGTGTGTGTCTGTGATGGAAAGTTGGATTGATGCCATACTTGGTGCTCATATCTTGAATATTAATGAGGTTACGGGGTCCAACATAAAATATCTTAAAATTGCAATAATTCAGTAACCGTTAAGTCAGATTTGTTTCAATGTTGGTATGGACGTCTGTTATTGGCAGGTACATCGTGTGCAATTTTATGAATTTTGATGAAGGGGGGGGGGGGGCTCATTTTAGCCCTAAACAGTAATATTATGGCATTATGGGCTACCGTACACCCCCTATGGGAACTCCCTATTGCTTCAGTGTGTGGAATAGTGTAAGGTAATTTTCCTTTTCAACTCTACATTTGTGGGTATAAGAACTTTGGTCACTGAAAATTTTTGAAACTCAAAGCATGGTTTTATTCACTCTCAACACAACTCTGTGTTTCTTTTACTGTGAAGCAGTTTACAGTATTAACAGTTCGGCCCAATCTGTGTTTGTTTGGAGAAAGTTAATTCTCTATGTCAGTATCATTTCCCCGCTACAGGGTTCGCCATCTCAAGCCCCTGATGATACGAAAGGAAAAGACGCTGCTGTTGATGAGCCGGAAGAACTCGACTTTCAGTTTGACGAGGAGCTGACTGAAATCACTGGCCGCAAGAACGCTTTCTCAGAATGGTATGTGGTTGTAACTCGTTTGAGTGAATGTGAACTGTATTGTTGGGTTGTCAACACTAAAGAGTTGCATTTTAGATACTGGTCTCTGAGCGGGGG
>JAODFY010035998.1:0-12697 GCA_027580055.1 Paracaudina chilensis | reverse complement strand
CTACGGCCCTGTGCATGGCTCACATAATCAGATTGGGCACCAAATCTTTTGTTTATGTTCATTTTCAATTTTGGTGAAAAATTTGGAAGGACTACCAAGTTTTTGGCAGGACTACCAAATCTTTGAAATTGGTAGTCCTTCGGACAACCTTCTCAAATACCTTCTCAAATTCCTGAAAATCCATCACTGCCTTGTTAATATGGTTAACAAGGCAAAAATCTGTTGAGCCTATATTTGGTATGTATACTCTCCATAATGATCAGTGGCACACATCCATGCAAAAAAAGCAGGGGGGATGAAAGTCCCCAAAGCAGAAATGTGAAATGTTAAACTCAATGGTAAAATCTCAAAAAGTGGGATGTATATAACACCCATCTCACAGGATGTGCCCGATGACAATGATTACAAGAACCATTTGGTTTTTGGTGGAGGTAAAAGGTCATCTAAGGTCAGCAGAGGTGAAACACTGATGACAGATTAAATACCATTACATGTCAAGGTCAACTTAAATTATGCTAATGCTTGCTATGTATATTAATGTCAGAACCATATTCTTTGGCTTGTCAGTTTTGTTCTTATACATAAATGTTGAGGACTACCAAAATTATGAAACATGCCAATTTTTATGTTATATCTTTATATATTTTTCAGAAGTGGCAGGTATGTTTACAAACCCTGCATGGCAAAAATGTGTTGTCCTTCGTACACCATCAAATGTGAAGCTTTGAAATTCAAACTCACTAAATCCCAGAAGAAAGTCCTCCGAAGGGTATCCAGGTATCTCAACACTGGAGAGCGACGACCTATGACCAAAAAAGAAGCTGAAGGAGAGAATGTGAGAGAGCCTTCAGACTGGAGGCATGGAGCAGCAGATGGAATGGAGGGTATTGAAGCAGGCAAGGGTGCAAGTCCGACATCACCAAAAAAACAAGAAGTGATGACTCGGGAACCTGGAGTGAAGGAAAAGGCAGAAGATGAAAGAACAGATGAAGTCCAGATGGAAGTAACTGAAGCCAGGCCAGCCAAAAAACAGGCTAAGCAGCCAAGGCCTGGTGAGTAACCACTCCTGAAACCAATTAATAACATTGAGCCAGCCAAAAAACAGGCTAAGCAGCCAAGGCCTGGTGAGTAACCACATCACTCCTGAAACCAATTAATAACATTGAGCCAGCCAAAAAACAGGCTAAGCAGCCAAGGCCTGGTTGAGTAACCACATCACTCCTGAAACCAATTAATAACATTGAGCCAGCCAAAAAACAGGCTAGGCAGCCAAGGCCTGGTGAGTAACCATATCACTCCTGAAACCTATTAATAACATTGAGCCAGGCTAAGCAGCCAAGGCCTGGTGAGTGACCACATCACTCCTGAAACCAATTAATAACATTGTTACGCTTTTAGTGTAAGGCTAGAAATTTTACAGTCAAGAATTTTTTTTCTGATATAAACTGAATTATGTTGAAGAACCATGAACGCTGTGTGCCTTAATGTTTTATGTGTGTGAGTATGTCAGGGCAAACAGGTAAAAAAAAAAAAATAATATTTGGGGATTCCGGTACTTTTTTTGGAAAAGTGTTTTGACACATCGGACAGGTACACAGTACAAACACTACCATTTCGTATTAATATTCACAAGACAAGGAACCTCACATATGCATGCATTCTGGTTGTTTCCATGTTTCGAACATTTTAAAGAACAACAATATCAGTGACTTCACAATTGTATGTCCGTATACTAAAAAGTTTATCACATTGGAACCATCAAATGTATTTGTTTTTTAGTTGGTTTTGGTGGTAGTCAAAGGTAATCTAAGGTGTACAAGAACCTAGTAAACATAACTCAAAGACAATAGCAAATGATGGAATTTATAAAATAAGTAAAATACTGGTAAACAGACAAGGAATGACAGCAAAATTTGTGCTCTTGTTTAGTATATGTATGTCAAAAGTTCAACAAAAGTGAAACCTTTGATGAAACCAGAAGTAATTTATAAAAACACTATATTTTTAACCCGCTTGTTATGTACTAGACAAAAATTTATTTGGCCTATACAAATGGCATGTTTGATTTCTTGAGGATGTCTCAAGGAATCTATGCAGTCATGCCAGCGTGTGTGTGTGTGTGTATGTATGTATGTATATGACGCTTTTGCTTGTTAACATGATAATTTGATCATGCCTGTTCAGATCAAGTTCATACTTGGTATGTATGTTCCCCATATAAGTACATGATCCCTATTGTTTTGGGGAGGTGTCAGATGTCATCTGGGGTCAACATAGGTAAAATACTGAAAAGCTAGTCAACACTCAAGTCCATCATGCCTAGTGAGATCATATCTTTTATGATAAGTACAAGGTTGATTTTGGTAGCAGTCTAATCTCATTTGGGGTAAAGCTTAATTTGGTGTCAACCATGCTTGGTCAGATCAAGTTCAAAATTGGTATGTATGTTTCTCATAATGAGTACATGGTCCCTATTGATTATAGTGCAGGTTAGAGGTCATTTGAGGTAAACACTGATTTAATGAAATTTATGCTTGTAAACTCCATGCAAAAACCATGCCTGCTCAGGTCAAATTTTATTATTGCTATACTTTCCAGCCATTTAACAATCAAGAAATAACTAAGCCTTTTGGCTTTCTGGTTGTAAAAATCTAATGGACCTGATGTAAGACTATCACTAACATGTGATACTAATACAAGATGAAATATTGCTACTTAGGCCAGGATTCACAGCCCAATTTGTGTTATGCTCTTATATCAGGTCAGGGCATTGATCCAACCAAGCCACCTAGCAGGAAAGCAAAAGATATCAGGAGGGAGAAAAAACTGGCTAAACAGGCTAAGAAAACATTGACCAATACTGGAGGGTCTTCAGCAAATGCAGGTGTACCTGGAAAGGATACATCGGTGCCCAGAACTTCAAAGGATACATCGGTCCCCGGAACTTCAAAGGATACATCAGTCCCCGGAACTTCAAAGGATCCATCGGTCACCGGAACTTCAAAGGATCCATCGGTCACCGGAACTTCAAAGGATACATCGGCCCCCGGAACTTCAAAGGATACATCGGCCCCCGGAACTTCAAAGGATACATCAGTCCCCGGAACTTCAAAGGATCCATCGGTCACCGGAACTTCAAAGGATACATCGGTCCCCGGAACTTCACAGGATACATCGGCCCCCGGAACTTCACAGGATACATCGGCCCCCGGAACTTCACAGGATACATCGGTCCCCGGAACTTCAAAGGATTCATCAGTGCCTGAAACTTCAAAGGATGCGGAACCAGAGGACAAAGCCCAGAAAGGTAAAACTTTGCTGGAGTACATCAATGGAGAGATCAAACCAGGTACCACACCAAAACATACACTAGAGGTAAGCCTCAGATTGTTTTAGTGGATTTTAGAGTTCAAGAGATATTCTAGTTTAAGTATATAGTGTATAACAAAATCACATAAACAGTTTCTTGTGAAATGCCCTTATGAGGAGGAGGAAGCGAGATTACAAACACTCCTTTTAAATGTAGAATCAGGTTTGGATGTACCAATCTTGGAATATCAATATGATGAGATGTTTTAAAGCATTTAACCTAGAGATGTGTTATTATAATCTAATGTAGTTTCAAAATGTTTGTAATAATAACCTTGGGACTTATTGATTCTTTACTGCAGGCACAGTCATGATGCAGAATTGTGTGTGTGTCTGTGACACTTTGCTTTTAAACATGATAACTCAATAAGACCAACATCTGTGAGGCTCATATTTGTAATGTAGCTTTGCCATAATGATGGTGGAGGTCAACAAAAAACCAAACCCTTTTAAACATGATGACTCACTATATGGCCAAAATCTATGAAGGTAATAGACTATTTGGCATGTAGATGTGTCAAGCATATATATGCAAGGTACATATCTGGCCTAACAAGCAATGCAGTCACATATATAAGAGGAATGAACAGAAGCCCTCCCCTGGTGCACTCCATATTATGACTTCCTTATAATCAATAGTTTTAGTACATTCCCAATTCCATCCCACCCCCTAGCCCAAAAACACATTTCAGAATTGTTGTTTCGGGGTGGGGGTATTTCTTATATAGAGTATATATATTCAGTGATGGGATGGGTATTTAACAAGGGATTATATATATATTTCTTCAAGGTCTTAAAGTTTAGGTATTATATTTGGACATTCATTTCAATTTTAGTATTGCCCTGAAGGCACTCACCTGGTTGTCTAAAGATAATATATCATTATATTGTATATTTTCCTTTTCATTCAATTTAAATATTCATCATTCCCAGTTGTCTCTGATCAGGTCTTCTCCACAAAGCAATGAATTTATGAGAACATTTGATGAATCGTACAGTGTGTACAAAAAATTCCAAATGATTACTCATAAGGACCCTCCAACAAAGTGTACAGTCAAACAGGTACATGGTCGATTAGAAATAGTGTCATGCAAATATGCAAATGTTACATTGTAATGTAAGTTTATAATAGAACATGTCATATTATTACATACAATGTTATTGATTGTTATAATTGTTTTTTAATGTCCTCACCACAGTTTTCCCAAACAAAAAATTGAAGTAGAAGAATTTTGCTTAGTTAAAAAAATGGTAAATGTCTTTCTTGCCAATATTACCATAAATTTATGTGTCAATGAAAATATTTGCAAATTTTGTCACTATTTCCAGTCTATTCCTTGGAAGGAAATATTTTGAAACCTCTGGTATGGTCAGATGGCAATTAGATGGTTGTTATTTCTGTGGGTGAGAACAACATTATAGCTTCTTTTAAAGATGTATAAATTTGAATATAACAAGTTTGTTAATGAAAAAATAAACTGAGAATTAAGAGTTATGTTTCAGAATGTTTCATTCTGCACTTTGATGTTTCATGTTTCAACTTCAGAATTAACATGCCCTACTTTCTTTTTTCTCCCAATTTTCCTCCCTACTCACTCAATGTAATCCTACATTGGTTTGCTGTCATTTTCCCTACTCATTCAATGTAATCCTACATTGCTTTGCTGTCATTTTTCCCTACTCACTCAATATAATCCTACATTGGTTTGCTGTCATGTTCCCTACTCATTCAATGTAATCCTACATTGTTTGCTGTCATGTTCCCTACTCACTGAATGTAATCCTACATTGGTTTGCTGTCATGTTCCATACTCACTGAATGTAATCCTACATTGCTTTGCTGTCATGTTTCCATACTCACTGAATGTAATCCTACATTGCTTTGCTGTCATGTTTCCATACTCACTCAATATAATCCTACATTGGTTTGCTGTCACGGTTGCCTACTCACTGAATGTAATCCTACATTGTTTGCTGTCATGTTTCCATACTCACTCAATATAATCCTACATTGGTTTGCTGTCATGTTCCATACTCACTGAATGTAATCCTACATTGCTTTGCTGTCATGTTTCCCTACTCACTGAATGTAATCCTACATTGCTTTGCTGTCATTTTCCCTACTCACTCAATGTCTTAATCTTTTTTTCCTTAAAAAATGTTGTTACTGCTGCCACCATGTCATTTTTCCATTGCTCTATCGAATTGCTGCAACCATAAACACTTCTCCTGCCACAACAATTTGTCTTTGTTTTTACAATCTGTCACTAATTTTTGTATCTACATTTATTTCCTATTGGCTATATCTCCATGCAAATGTTCTTCTGCTGTAACCCCACATTTCATTATCTAATGGCTGTATCCATGCAACTGTTCTTCTGCTGAATCCCAACTGCTGCCACTATGTATAGGTTAGGTTAGTCCGTGTCAAGCCTAACAGCTCAGAGTATTTAACCACCTTAACTGAAAGCCATGCACTGTTCCAAAAATACCAAAACATGATCCACAAGGAGCCAGTTGAGGAGTGCCTGGAGAAACATGTGAGTCAAGTTTGTTACATTTGACCTCTGTCAGAAAAAACAAAAGCCAAATGTTTGTGGTATATAAGCTTAAATCCAATTGGCCAATTTAAAATCTGCAATGTAATGCTTTGTGTTATGTTTCTGTTAATGTACTTAACAAACATAAAAATTATTAATTGAAGTTATTTTCATGAAATTTTTAATAGAATTGAACAAATAAAAACCAATTTTTTTCAAAGGCCAACATTGAAGAAGCTTGTATATTTCGATGAAAATTCCTAATATTCAGAAATGAAAAAAATATGTTTGGAAAGTGTTCCCAAATCATTTTATATAAACAATGTAAGAATTTGCAAGCCTTTTAAATACCATACCTTAACAAAATCCACTTGGATTTATTGCATTGTTAGTCTGTAGGTTGCTAACCTTGTTTTTACAAGAGGTCTTAGCTCATATGAGATCGGTGCAATCAGCTCAATGGCAGAAGCTTGGTATGAACATTCCCCATAGTGAGCAGAAGAACCATATTGATTTAACCACTGGGCAAAGTTCATTTGAGGTCGACAGCTTGGCCAAATATTTGTTATTAGCTTGTCTAAATGGGGAAAACATGAGTGTATCACATACTTGGTATGAAATTGCACATAGTGCATAGATGGAACCTTTTTGACATTTGAGTTCAACAGAAGTCAAATACAACATTGTAATCAAGCTTGTTTTTTTAGGGGAATGAAGCTCATCCTTGAAATGTATGTAGTCTGTACTAATTGCCTAAAACATTTGTCAAGATGCATTTCTGTAGATCCATTGCATCTACTAAACACAAACATTACAAACCCATGTGTGACTATCATTAACATGTACATGTAATAACAGCATATAAATATAATACTAGTTGAGATATTGGTAGTATTGTGCTGTTTTCTATATTTCACTCTTTTTGCTTCTGACAGTTCACAAGGTTTTTAGTGGACTCACCCCTGGAACCGGAGTACTCCAGACGTTTCCCACCAGGTGGACTCGGCTCCTTTCATCAACACTATCGTTTGGACGGTAAACTTGTTGGAGTAGCTGTTCTGGATATATTGCCCACCAGTATCTCTGCTGTTTATTTCTTCTATGATCCTGACTACCAATTCCTTTCATTGGGACACTACTCTGCCTTGAGGTGTGTATTCTTAATTAGGTTAAACAGCTAATATCTCACAAACTAATCACCATTGAAGTGAATACTGTACATAGGGGGATTGTACTCCACTTTGAGGTGTGTATTCTAGATAAGAGATGTAATCCAGGTAACAACTAATATCTCAAACACTACTTCTCATTGAAGGGATTACTTTAAATTATGTGACTGTTCTCCACTTTTGAGGTGTACATTCTAGATTAGGGACTTATTAGGGACAATTATTTTCCACTTTCTAAAACACAAACTTCCACTTTGCAAAATGCCAAATTCCATTTTCTAAATTGCTACTTTCCATTTTCTAAACCTAATACGAACTATGTGTATGTGTATATTTAAAATGTATAAATGTTATTATTTGCATGACATGGTGCTCTCTAATCTCAATTACGAACCTTGTCCTTACTAGTTCAAACATTTCTATGAATTTCCATTAGTATTGTTTTATGATGGTGATACCCTGATTCGTGCACTTAAAAATACATTGACTATAAAAATTTAGATACGCTGATGCCTACAATCATCGTCCGCGAAGTTGTGTAATCTGCCATACTGTACATGCATACTGTACTGTATATATACTGTGTGTGTTGTGCATATCTTCGACTGTTGTTGATTTACGAGTGAATAACGTACTTTAGATGTACTGATTGCAGTGTGTGGGATATCGGCACACACAAGAAACATGCACAGTACCCACGTGGAACTGTTAACATTGCTGTGCAGTTGAAGTACAGTACTATGAACACTGTATGGCTTGTGCTGCTTGACCGTAAGGAGTATAAGGACAAGGTACGGCATGTGAAAAATTGAGCGTGCCATTCAAAATCTAACCTGAGCTACATTGCCGCGATTTACACAGTGACGGGATCATTAATTCAATTGGTATAGGCCTATAACACGGCAGCAGTTTGTGAGCTTCACAACATTCTCATTATTTGATAATTGAGTGAAATTTTTTTTCTCACATTTCTAGAAATTAATAGGCAATATTTTTAAATTGTCAATTCCGTGTTCTACTATGAATTCCGCCCTTTTTTTTTCTGTTTTCCGCATTGTAGAAAATAATTGTTCCTAACTATAATCCAATGAACAACTTAATATCTCTTTTTGAGATGAGTACTCCATAGACTGTAAACAAGTCAACTATTAATCAGACATCAATTTTATTTTGGTGAGTAATTAAGATTAGGGACAATACAATATTGGGACACTACTCTGTAATATAAAAATCAATAATGTAGCACTCCTAACCAGCCAAATAATATATTCTGTGGAGTGCATATATAGTGCAGTGTAAAACTATCACTCTGCAATTTTTATTTGGTCTGACATTTGCAGATTCATTGGACAGAAAGCTGTCTTTCCTTTCTGCTCTTTCAAAAGCACCAAGATCATAAACTTGTAGAAAATAATTTGTTTTTGTTGTAGGTTATGTTCCAATCATTAATATTCTAATAAGGTGCCCTCTTGCCACCTGACTCAAATGCTCTTAAATTCACTACTGATGGCTAGAACATGAAACGATTTAATCATTTGACCTAGGCAGTGTCCATGTAGCCACAGCTAACCTTTTAGGTAAACACAGTCCTCCTGGTAGGTGTGAACTGCTTCCAAAGCCAAGTATGTGTACATAATTCACTGATGCCTGTTAATATTGAAGAGTGAGTGTTTAGAATTTTGAAGTAGTACCCGTTAAATGTCTGTTTATGTTTGATAGTCATGTCAGTACTTGTAAGACCTCTCCATGAACATGCAAAGGCAAAGTCATCCATCACTGTACAAATCCTTTTTCCTTGACTCAGTGCCTATGACTCGGGATGGGTGTTAGACAAGACAGCAATGATGCTGTGTGATTCCTTGCACTACTTGACATGATGAATGATAGTGGTTATTGTAAAATCTATGTATCAATATCCATTACCGCTGTTCCATTTGAGATTATGACTTGCACACTAATTAGTATGGTTGTGGTATATGAATTGCAGCATTTATTCTAGTTAGAAGATTTCATTTTACTCTGGAATGCCTTTGATTTTCATGTAATCTTTATAAAATATCATATGGGAGTAATGCACTCACCAATATCATGGCTATTTTATATCTTTGACAATTATGTCAAATCGTCCTTCATATATAATGTTCTAATGCGGTATTTTGTATATTTATCACAATTTATTATTGTACCATTTTGCTGTGCCTTCTCATTGTGCCAAAATCTCCCTACACAATATTAAAGTCCTGCACCATCTACCTCACTACAGCCTGCCCCTTTGTCTTGGGCTATAGTATCGCCTTGTGCAATGTAGGTTACATAGTGTCTTGAAGTTGGGTGTATCTCTTTTAGTACTATCTGCAGGGTTACTCGTATTCTTCAGTGGGGATCAGTATGGCGTTTATCCCTGTCCTTGTCACATTGACAATGTAATGTCGTGTTTGTGTTATAGTGTTTTTAATTTGGTCATCTTGCATCCTAGGTTTAGGCAATTTTACATCTGCCGAGATTCATGGTTCTGCCGGAGTTACCTGGTAGTTCTATGGTCCCGGGCTATGGTCCGTGTCTTTCTTGGGACTGGGGTGTCCATGTTTTATAGTGTCTTGGTAATGAAAGCAGTATATTCTCATTAGAGGCAGGGGAAAATATGTCTCTCAGATAGCCGGAAACGGCAATTTCAGGGCTGGAAATATAAACAGTAGCTTTTTTGCCAGCCCATGTTCCCAAAAACTTGCACAAAAAGTGAGCATACTGGTATTATAAATTAATTATAATTCTCTGCGAAAATGCCCTGTAATTTCGCCCGCGCCATCCTTAGGCAGACCAGGCTAGTAGGTTAGCCTCAAATGTTATCTTGTAAATATTAATTCCAGCACAGTACAAAAAAAAAATAAGGAGACGGAACAGGTACTGAAAGTCGTGTAAAAAATATAGCCCATCCACAGTCTCATTGTATTCAGGTAACCACCTATAGTACAATCATGTTAAAGAATATGATTCTTGATATGCTGTTTAAAAACATTCTTGGCCAGCTATACCTTAAAAGTCTGATTTACTTCAGTTAAGTTCAGTAATCTATGAGATTAGAGCCATCTGAATATAGATAGCCATACTAAAATCATATTGTATCGCTACAACAGTCATTTATGGGGAGGATGATTACATGTACCATCCCCCCTTGATCAAAAAGTGGGGGTATATATCCCCCCACCCCTGGATGTGAGCCCATCGGTTTATGTCACTTTAAAAACTAATGTTGTGAGTTCTATCAAAAGGTTATACAACTATTTTTTTTCGGAACCTGGTGAGATATAATATACATACCTTTTTTTTCCCTTCAATCTGCAGCTTAAATATTACTTAAGAAAAAGTAGGACAGATTTCTCCTGGGTGAGATATTTCTCATCCTCAAAACAATTAGATTTGCTGGAAAATAATGTCAAGACTTAATGTAATTCTCTGCCAAGATTGATTCACTCCGAGAAACCTTATCAGAAGTTCGATAAGAAGTCGATAATGAAAATGTTCTGGAATAAGTCACTTCTACATTCGAAATTGATTTTTTTTTTTGGTACTTTATTACGACGATCAAATTTTCAGCAAGACAGGATCACACCTTAACGAATGAACTTGTCAAAAACGTTTTGCGAACACTCAATCATACCGGCATTTAATTTCCCCCCGATTTAGAATTGCTTTCAGCAAAGTGGAAATAATCCGCAGAGTATGACACATGACGTCAGTTCATGTGCAATCACATTTTTTATACATCCTTCCACTTTTTCCTCATATCTCGTGGAGTAAATCATGGAGTGATTCTACTTGCATCTTACTGTACCTGCAATCTTGGAGATCTTGGAGAGTAACATATATACACCATGATAGGAATAGTTATGATGGTGAACATGGCAGAGAATATTAGGACCAAGTAGAATATATGGTATTCCAGTGTTAGCCAGTCACTACCATATGCTCTCATAATCAATATGTCTGCAGAATTTGTTCACACATCTTGGTTTGCCTAGAACAAACTGTGTTCATCATTATAGTTAAATGCACTTTTTATGTTAACTTCTGGCACTAACTGGCACAGAGAAATGCAATTTTACACATAAATAGGGGATAATAAGTTGTTATACTTGACATCCACATTTATTACAATATTTTTTAAGGTTGTTTTTTTTTTCTGTTGCATGAGGGCTTTGACTGGCAATTAATCTAACCCTTTAACCCACATTTCCAATATTTAATGATGTCAAATTTTGCAGCCTGTCAAGTTTATATTCCATGTGTCATTGATTCATACTTCATAATTTACCCTTCCTATATATATATAATACATACAGTGATTAAATGGTATGTATGATGATGCATCAGAATAAGAAACACATTTTTTTAACCATGATGCAGTTGTCTCATGCCTGATCTCATTTTAACACACCAACCCCCACCTCAAAATTCCCCCACTCCCGCCTACCCTCCCACCCCTCCAACATTGTACTATATATGCCATACATGTCAAGACAGGACATAAATTACAATCAACCCTTTCAAATCTTTACAAACTGCATGTGACTTCTTGGTAGGATGCATCTTATTTGATGTATCCTATGCAGGCTACGCACTAATTTGATTGTTTTACTCATAAGGGCTATGTCCACCAATCTCAACGTAACTCCCCCCACCCACACCCCACATTTTACTTATCACTGGCATGTCAAGTTGCTGTATTCCATGTGCCATTGATTCATACTTCACTATCAGCCTTTCCCATTTCAAACCTACAATCAAAATTGTACCCTATGTACCCTATTACTGACAGAAACCTTTTTTACTCATAAAGGGGTATGACCAACAATTTAAATTCTCCCCCTCCCCCCTCCCCTACCGCACCCCCTCCACACACACACACATTTAACAATGTCACTGTCATGCCAAGTCTAAATTCCATGGGTCATAATTTTGATTCAAACCTATATATCAATTAACTTATAATGCTTTAATACATGGTAGGGTGCAACCCTATACTGACAGAAACCTATTAGACTTTGCATAGCTGCCTTGTGAAGAGTTTCCCCTCCACCCCCATCACCCTACCCCCAAAATCCCTACCCCCAAAATTTTACTTTGTCACTGGTATGTCTTACATATTCCATGGGTCATTGATTCATAGTTTACAATCAACCCTTCCTATTATATATATCAAACCTATACAACCAACAGCGATTACGCGGTAGGGTGCACCCTATAATGACAGAAACCCATTAGATGTGAGTACCAAGCTAAATGGAGCAGTTTCAAACTAGAGGCAGAAGCTTAATAACGACAGAAGGGATTAGGAAGCACTGGATAAATCACAATGCACACATAGATCCATTAACCTGTCTAATACCGACGGCTGCATGTTTTGATGTGGGATCATTCTACATTTTAAGATCTACCTGTACAGGAAAAAATAAATATTCTCTCTAAGTGCACACCAAACTTTTTATTGATAAATGATAAGACTGACAGCTGAAAAGCAGAAAAAAAAATTATCATTGTTTATTTATAATCCTTACTTTGAACTGAACTTTTAAATAATACTTAGTTAATTCACATTTTTTTCTATCAAGATTTTCAAGA